>CM053269.1:26098414-26161727 GCA_028583415.1 Protea cynaroides
GTGATAACGGGGTCGATAGAGGTTTCCTATTGTGTTTAGACTTATCATGAGATGTTGCACTGCCATTAGTTTTCCTTTATGCTTTAGAGTTAGTTTGATTAGAGTAATTAGAGTTTCATTGTAATTGCTTTCTAGAGTCCTACTAGGTTGTAATTACTTGCTTTCATTATTAATAAATAGATGGCAGTGGGGATAGAAGACACACATCGATCCTCTCTTTCTCCTTCCATTTACTCCATCTTCTTCTCCTCCTCTTTCTCTTTTTTTAATTTTTTTTAATTTTTTTTAATTTTTAATTTTGTTACAAAAGTGACATATGAAAATTGCAATGGTAGTCCTCCTCTGGCAGAAGTCAAAATGTCTACAAATGAAAATGAATGAAAAAAATGCAACTGCTTTGGGATCTTGCTTTTAGAAGAGCATATATAAGTTGAAGGGTTTAATTTTCTTCCTTGCATGAAGTTAAAAGATTTGACAATTTCAAAGATTATTGTCCAAATTGGGGTTGAAATATCTTACACACAGCAGAATGATTTAGCAATATTAGTACATTTTACCTAATTGAAAGCTCTTCATGTTTGAATGTGGAGTTTATAAAACACAATTTACACACATCATAGTGTAAGGCACAGAAGAAGAGGCATGATAAGGTAGTAAATTTTGTTTTGATGGTCAGCAGGCAAGTGACAGGTGACAGCTGAGCTGAGAAATGCTTCAATCACCATTGCAAAATGCATCTGGGGTGGGGGTTTAATGCATAAGCGAGAGGGGGAGTGTAGCATTGAAGATGTTAAAGATTGAGTTTGCTCCTTCCTGACCAAATTCTAAAGCTGTAACTATGGCATGCCTCCTTATGTCCCACTGGTTTCTACAACTGTAGATGTTGGCCTTCACAGCATTTCTTTGAGGCCATCTTCTGAGAACAGAGTTTTTCAGAACATGAAGATATCTGAAAACTCAATGTTCCTCTATCTGCTGCCCTGCATAAAACAATCCCAACCACTAAGTTGTATTTGAATGAACTATCGATGCCATTCTATAGGGATTCGTATTTCGGCTTCTCAAATTCTTTAGCTACTGATGTTAGAACAAAAAACAGAATAAGTAAGTTGGTTAGCTCTGTTCATTGGGATGGGAGAACCCTGACACACCAAGTTAAGATGTAGGTATCTTGCAAATTTTGCATCCCATAAAACTTAGCCGCAAGGTTCTTGAGCCCTGAAATAGGCTGACAGTAGGTACCTATCTTTTGAAATAATTTGGGCCCATAGTTTCATTTCTCAACCAAAGATAACGCAGTGAGTAACACTGGAGATGGTTACCATTCCATGACTATATGAATCATGCAGATACCTGAGTTGTCAATGCAGAATATCTTGTGGTCAAGGAAGACTATCATGAGGTGGTTTCTAGCTTCATAAATCAAAGAAAAAGGCTATCCCCTACCCCATCTATGCTGATGCGAAATAGAAGTCATCTGTTGTTTATTCTCTGAATCTTAATTATACTGTCATGTTTTCATGTGACTTACGATATTAGGCCCTGGTGAAAGCTATTTGGTTGAGTTTATCGGCATGCCTGCGAAAATCTAGACTGTAGGTTCTGGAATAGTGCTCTGTCTTTGATCTGGGAGCTTAATATTTTTATCTGCTATCAATAATGTGAACAATAAGCATCCTTGTGATTGTTAAGAGTCATAAGATTAAATGCTTCCTTTCTTCTCGGCCCCCTCTTTTTGTGGCAGTCTAATGATAATTTCTTAATGTTTCTTTTGTTCATCTTTCCTTATAATTTTCCCCTCTGGTTGCAGTCTGATGATCACTGCTGTAACTCATGTGAAGAAGTCCAAGAAGCTTACAGGAAAAAAGGATGGGCACTAACAAACGCTGACTTGCTTGATCAGGTAAATGGAAAATTGTTTATTTGGTTTCTTTTACTTTTGCCTCGTTTTCATTTCCCCATCTTTTCTTTGTTTCTAAGCTTGTGCTGCATTTTATGGGAATCTTGGAACCTAAGATGTGGCTGGTCCAGTTTGCATAATGATGCGTGTCGAGCGCTCAAATTAAATTACCTTACTTTGAAACGTAGATAGTAGCAAGTAAGGGTCGAACCCACAAGGATTGTATGATCAAGATTAAAATGTTTAATTAACCTAAAGAGAGAAAAACAAATGAAAATGAAATAAGACTCAGAAAATAACCAATTGTTGTACTAAAACAGATTCTGATAGATCTTATTAGCACAACTTCATTGGCTATCCTACGTATGGAGGGGGGTATGTTTGCGATAGAAAAGAACAGTAATTAATTATCTAAAATGTAAGAATAAAGAGCAAGGTAATACAAATATCAAAGATTAAACCAATAAGAGAAAGCTTCGGTCAAAAGGATACTTACACCATCTTCATAAACTTGTTCATCGACATAAAGGATAATCAATTCCAATTGAATAATCAATCAAGAAAATTAGGACTAGGCCTAAAATCCTTAGTCTTTCCTTAAGATTGGTCTATTAAAAGATAGCTTATTAATAGTACCTTTACTCTTAAATCATTCTCAAGACTAGGCTTTCGATTTGATTCAGGAATAGCAATAACAATTAGAAAGACGATTGAAATTAAACGTTAAGCACACACCAGCGTAGTTTAATTACTTTAATCTGATTTCTCCTAGGAATATAATATTAACTTGTCCATTAACATCAATCCCCATTGCCACTGATAGAATGATCAATTGATAGCAATTCAATTGTAATCTAACAATCGATTAGATAAATAAATCAATTAGTAGTACTCCTAATCAACCCATTCATCAATCATTATACACATAAATTGGAAGAAAAATAAATATTCAATTAAAAATTAATAAATAAAAACAAGTCTCACAAGTTTACAATGATGGCTTCAGCTCCGTCTAACCAAAGATAAGAAAGTTAGCCACACATGACTTCTTCAAGAACACAAGAATAAAAGAAAGAGAGTTGTCCTTCAGCCACTGCCCTCTTTTTCAATCACTCTTGGATGATCTTTACATAGGCTTTACATTGTTTAAATAGCCAAAATACAAGACTAAAATTGGTATGCCTAGATTTGACAACCTTATTACATGGAAATAAAAATTAAACAAAATCTTCATTCCTAGATTAGATGAAAATCATTCCATTATTAAACAATTGTCACCCCTAAATCAATAAAATTTTGTAAGATTCTATAGTTGTGTATATTCTCCTCAAGATTTCCAACAATCAATCAAGGTCTTCCAATAGTGAGCCTTCCGTGTGTAGCAACTTTTCTTCTCTGGTTTAGATTTGGATCAATTTTTCAGATCAGATTTTAAAACCACATTTGGAAGCCCAAACAAACTCTTTCCATGTCAGAATCCTACATGAAATTCAAAACATTATTATTAAGAGTGCTAGAATTTTTTCATCTTTTATTAATTAATTAAAAAGATTTCTAAAATATACCAAACTCATAAAATAAATTCTATTAAGCTCAATAAGGTATAAAACACCCTAAAAATCATAATGCAAAAGGAATAAAAAAAAAAATAAAAAATTACACACTTATCACATAACAGTTACTGTTGTTTAGTAGTATTGTTGATTATGCATGATAAAGTTGGGGGGGCGGGGGGGAGATATGGTTTCCGATTGACTGACTTCGTACTTGTTTTAAAGAGATGGAAAATTCTTACCAAAAAAAAGAAATTGAAAATTTGATTATGTTGGTTTAATGGTCAATCCTGTTGGGTAAACTGTGGTGTGAATTTGAAGCAACTTCAAACCAAGTTAGTCTGTTTCACATCTTTCTGTCAAATTCTTGATTGTCACAGAAGTGTTTGTGTCATGTCTTCCTATCAAAGCTTGGACAGTTACAGATACAAGATAGCTGCATCATTCATCTGCTGTCACAAGAAAGGGAAAAAAAGGGCTTTTTCTTGGATTTTAGACAGAATCTTGTGAAGGAAGAAATGTGCAAAGAGGGTATGCTGAAGCCTTAAAAGTTTGTATCTCTGTGAAGTCATAATCTTTTTAATGAAGAATGGCAACCCATGGATGTTGGAGTTTGTGACTAATACGACGAGGTCTCAGTTTTTTTCCTTTTTTATTTTTATTTTTAAAATTTTTTTTCCCTTTTTTTTTTTTTGAATTTTGAGGATCATAGTTTCAATACAGAAAATGTTGTGTTTGAAGGTAATTTTAGCAACATCGTCTTCTTTGTCTTCTACAAAAATTAAGGACTCTGATAATGGCATTCCTTATAAACATCTTTTTTCCTGGGCTGATGTGAAGATTCTCATCCTCCTTCCATGGGCTTCATTCTATTTTGTTTCCCAGAGAGAATGTACCCCCCCCCCCCCCACAACAATAAGTTATAAAATTTCTATTGCAAAGGGAAAACGATACAAACTAGTGAAGATAAAACTGTTGTGTGAACATATAGACCAACCGTACTTTCATAATCAAGTGCACCTCTTTAGGACCCTCTTGTTCTTGCCTGAAGCTTCCCAAATCATCCACTTGGAATCTCCTTCTATGTTTGTCTCCAACCATATTAAGTGGCAATCTCAAGACCTTTGATTGCTGCTTTTAACTCTGCGTAGTAGAATCCAAATACGAATAGGACCAGAGAACGCTAGCAAAACAGAACAATCATGATTTCTAAACACTCCAATATGCTAGGAAAACGGAACGATCATAGTTTCTCAGTCCTATTGTTACTAAAGGTACTTATCATATATTCTTTTGTTATTCTACTTATCTTAAAACCTTTTGCTTTAAAAACATGAGAGTCCTAAGCGCACAAACATATTGAGGACTTGCCTTGAAATAACATCAATTCATACAAGGGACTATGATCAGGCCATTCTGGCTATTGGGAAAGGGACTCTTTGATACTGAAGTTTGAATGGTATGATCAGGTTTATTTTGTGATCCTTGTTTATCCTTACATGAAGTTTTAAGAGTCTTAATTTTATTCATGACATTAGTTCTTGTAGCAGTACTCCACCAGTGTTTTGGTGCCGGTTCCAAACCCGGATAAAGGAGAGATGGTGCGTTAGTTTAGTTCGGAAGCTGTCAGCAAAAAACCCTTAGCCAAACCCTTTTACATGGATTTACAAACTATATATATTCCACGTAATGCTAGGGAATTTTCCGTAAACAACGTGTTACACTTGGACCTGGGAGTAGCAAAAAGTGGGCAAGGGCCGCCGTGTCGGGGCCCGGATGCGATGGCAAATGGGCAAGGGTTCTCACACCATGGACCGGTGCGGGTGAAGAAGGTAGTCCATAGCGTAGGATTAGATTAGCTTCTTGGAACATATAATTTTTAATGGGTAAGAGCTTAAAATTAATAGATGTTATGAGGAAAGTAGCTTGTATTCAAGAGACTAGATGGAAGGGTAAAAAAAACTAAGGAGTTTGATAACTTTAAACTTTGGTATATGGTATAAAAGTAATAAAAGTGGAGTGGGAAAAGTAGTGGATAAAGATTCAAAGAATGATGTGGTGGATGATAAAAGATTCGGTGATAGGGTTATATCCATCAAGCTTGTGTTGGAGAAAGAGGTTGTCAATAATAATTAGCGCTTATGCACCCCAAGTAGGATTACATGAAAGTAGCAAGCTACAATTTGGGAACACATGGATGGATTAGCGTAAGGTTTTAGACAAAGAGAAGATTATAATAGGGGGTGATCTAAATGGACAAGTGGGGAGATATCGTAAAGGTTATGAAGGTGTACATGGAGGCTTTGGTTGTGGAGAGAGGAATGAGGAGGGGACTTTAGATTATTTATTTATTTATTTATTTTTTGCCGTGGCTTATGATTTATCCATTGTAAACATATACTTTGAGAGAAAGAAGAGCATTTAGTTACCTTCAAAAATGGGCTTCATAGTAGCCAAATAGATTTCTTTCTAACTAAAAGGTCCAATAGGTTATGTAAATATGATAAGGTTATTTTGGGGGAGAGCCTACTCACCCAACATAGATTATTAGTCACAGATATGTCTCTCATTATGTTGTATTATAAGAAACGTGAGCTTATTTGCCCTAAGATAAGGTGGTGGATCTTGAAAGGAGACACCTTGAAAGCATTTACTGATAATGTGGTCAAGTAAGGAAAGTGAGACTTTGATGGAGACACAAATATGGAATGAAAGAGAAGCATTGTGGTTCCAATTTAAAAAATAAAAGTGATATTCAGAGCTGCAATTGCCTTTGGCATAAAACTAATAAATCATACTATGAAATTATGGGAGATAGTTATTGAAATTCGCATGAGATAAGGAACTACTATTACATAGAACCATTAAGATGGGGAGATCCATGACAAAAGCTATTTACGTACTTAGGATACTCATGGAAAAATTTAGAGATTGCAAGGACCTCTATAGGTCTTTATTGACCTAAAAAAAGCTTATGACAAAGTCCCAAGAGAATTAATCTGGCAAGTGCTACAAAGAGAAATGTTTCAACTTTCAAGCAAATATGTGGACATAGTTAAGGATATGTATTATAGTGCGGTGATTAATGTAAGAACCGTGATTTGAAGAGGGGGGTCAAGATAGTGAATTCCCAATTACAATTAGGCAAGCTTTAAGGGCCCCCCCTCTTTATTTTTTATTTATTTATTTTTATTTTTTTTGCACTTACCATGGATGATTTAACCAGAGACATTTAAGATGAGTTTCCTTGGTGTATGCTTTATGTTGGTGATATTGTTTTGGTGGATGAGACAAAAGTAGAGATTAATGTTAAGTCGGAGTTATGGAGATCAACCTTGGAATCAAAAGGTTTTAAGGCAAGTAGAATGAATAAAAAATATATGGTGTGTAAATTTACCCACACAAGGATAGATAACGTGGTGGTGAAAATTGATGAGAGGGAGATACTACAAAGTGACTTTAGGTATCTAGGTCCAATCATAAATAATAAATGTGAACTAGAGGATGATGTTTCACAGAGGATTAAAATATGATGGATGAAATGGAGAGATGTGTTTGGACTTTGGAGTGCTGTGTGATTAGCTTATTCCTTTAATACTTAAAGGAAAATTTTATAGAACAGTCATCTGAGTGGAGAGGTGCGTCTAGAGTGCTGTGTGATTGGCATATTTCCTTAAAATTAAAGGAAAATTTTTTAGGACAATTATCTGACCGGCTATAATGTATGGTGCGGAATGTTGGGCAGTTAAGAAGCATCATGTAGAATTGTAGATAAATCCAGTGTAGCTGAGATGAGGGTGTTGCGATGGATGTGTAGCAAAACTAGGAAAAATAAGGAAAGGAATGATCATAATAAAGCTGATTTGGGAGTAACGCCGATTCATGATAAGCTATGGGAAATTTGTTTGAGATGGCATTACCATGTTCAATCAAGGCCTTTAGATACTCCAGTATGGAAGAGTGATTTGATTCAGAGCAAAGGATATAAAAGAGCCAAGGACAGCTCTAAAGGCCTCTGTTGAACATGACCATGCTATCTCAAACAAAATTTTCAGTGATTTGTTTCTTATCGATAAATCTAAAAGAGCTAGGGGTTGATCTAAGATGACTATAGGTGAGGTGGTGAGGAAAGACATGCATAGCTTAGGCCTTGTTGACCTTGAACAGAGCTGGTTGGAGGTCAAGAATCCATGCAGCCGGCCCCACTTAGTTGGGATAAGGCTTTGTTGTTGTTGTATTGGTTCTTGTAGCAGTCATGGTTGTCTGTTAGTCTAGAAGTTTCCAATTCAATCCAGAAGTTCAATGTCTGATATTTTTTCCTTATTCTATAGATCATTATAGACTTGTTCCTTTTTTTTTTTGGGGTAAATATATAGACTTGTTCCTTGCTTTTGCTTGGTTCTGCAAGAAAGTTAACTTAACAAAACCTTATGACAACTTCTTTTTGAAACATGAACCAGTGGGGAATTAAACTTGTTTGTGAACTCTGATAGAGTACTATATACGGTTGATAACAACTGCCCGTATTAATTCCATGCACTTTAATATTTTCCCACATTTGATATGGTCTTCTTCTGCTGCACAAGTATATGGTGATCTTATATACCAAGAGGGATTGAAGATAATTTGAGACCATTTCCTCCCATGCACATTGAATACATCCACTTGAAGCTCTGCCATAAAAGAAAAAGAAAATAGAGTGCAGTATCTTTTGAATAACATGGTAGAACTACAGTTGTCATGGACGATTAGAGGAAGAAACTCATTGATCTCTGCAGACTTGTGACCACTCAGAGATATCTATTATTCTCTGAGTTGGATCTGCTACAAGAAACCATGAGTAGTGGGAGTTAAGTCACCAGATGCAGAGCAGCTAACAAGGCTTCATTGGAATTCTTGGATCATTTATGCAGTTTGCAACTCAAAAAGTTAGGCTGGTCAACAGGGTTTTGAAACTTTTTTTTTTTTGGATACTTAGGTTTTGAACTGTTAATTGATCGATCTCATTATGGATGATGGCAAATTGCTTCATTTTCTTGATTTTAAAGGCCATCTAATAGTATCTTTTCTACTTAGTCAAGTGAGTTGATGGAGGGAATTAGTATGAAAAATCTTATGAACATTTGAACTCCATAGTCCTATTATCTATGTTTTGTTCGTTGTCCTGTACTCTTAACATGCGAGTATTTGTTTATATATGTATCTGGTTGATGCAACATAAATTTTTTGATGATTTACGTCTCGCCATTTTGGTTTATTATTTTCTGAAGTGGCTATGGAAACTTGAAAACATTAGAATGTTCTCATCCATTAACAAACTTTGATGCTTCAATATCAATTTCTTTTGTTTGCCTGGATTAGCTGTTGAGAATAATTTGTATAATTGTTTTTTTTTTTTAGTGCAAGCGTGAGGGGTTCATTCAAAAAATTAAGGAGGAAGAAGGTGAAGGATGCAACATCCATGGATTCTTGGAAGTGAATAAAGTGGCTGGAAATTTCCATTTTGCTCCTGGGAAAAGCTTTCACCAATCGAACATTCATGTGCATGATTTACTGGAAATTCAAGCAGAGAATTACAATGTGAGGGGCTGATCTGTGCTGGGGAAACTTTCTCTGGAATCTCTCATTAAAGTTTGTGAAATGCTGGATGCTTTTACATTAGTTTGTGAGTAATTATATTGAAGGAGTTAACATTGCTTGTTTCTGTGACACCAGATAAGCCACAAAATAAACCATCTATCCTTTGGTGAAGAGATTCCTGGTGTTGTCAATCCCCTTGATGGGTAAGAATCATCTTACTTGTTTAGTTAGCGAAGTGATTGGGATAACGTTATAATTTACTCTCTATTAAGGTCATATGAGTTCTGATCCAATTCAGAATCTTCCTGATCATGATCCTCTTTTACTTTTGTTAAACCTTCACTGCCCCTCAAATACTTTCTTAATTCCTCATTCATCATAAAAAAAATAAAAAAATAAAGGTTCTAATCCACTTTGTCTTGGTGAGAATTTCAGCGTATCATGGACACAACAAACATCCTCTGGAATGTACCAATATTTCATAAACGTGAGTAGTTTCTCCAATACTGTTCTCTTATGTTTTTGTTTCATTGTGGTAACCATTTCTGTCTCTGGATATGATGATAAGTGGCATCTGAACCTGATGGAAATATCTTTTAATTATGTTACCCAGATTCGTCCCTAGCCTGGATGAATCTTGTGGGCACGGACCCTACGCCTCAGGAAGTAGGAGGTACTGAGTTCGACTCTTCTTATTGCCTTGGTGCCACTCACACGGGGATATTAAGTGCTCTTTCTTTCCTGCTATGGGTGCGAGTGGAATGGTTCTCATTCAACCTTGGAATGACCCGGTTCCATGTAGTTGTGGGGTCAGTATGGGCCTACGGGATTAGTCAGGCCAAAGGTCTACATAACCGTTGTTAGCCAAAAAAAAAAAAAAAAAAAAAAAAAAAACCTTTCATGCCCCTTTATTTCTCTGTTTTTTTTGGAGAAAAAAAAAATTAAAGCTGAAAACAGTAACAGAAGTGGGAAGACTAAAAAAGGGAAGGAGGTAGCAGAGCAAGAAGTGTGAGGAAGGCCCGAAGGGGCAGATGCTAGAGAGGAGGCAGAGGAAGAGGGACAAATGCTGGAGGAGAAGAAGAAATAAGAAGATGAGGAGGGGGGGTTGAAGAACACTACCTTGCCTTAAGAGACAGCAATAGAGGAGACCAGACATCGGAGTTAGAGAAGATAGTCTCCCTTTGATTACCCACTTTGTTTTGAGCCGTGTTACTCTCCCTCTCCTTATCTTGGTCTCTCAGATAATATATATATATATATATATATATATATATATATATATATATATAATATATATATATATATATATATATATATATATATAGGGAATACAAAACAACTATAGCTGTAGTCCTCAATTAAAAATCATCATAAGAATAGAACTTGGATACCTTTAATTATATGCCTTAGGACTGCGACAGTGGGTATGGACCCTGATTATATACCCTTATTTAGGAACCTTCCTATTTAGTAATGAATATCAATGCAATATATTACATTTGGAATTAAAACACTTCTAAATTTATTTGGACTTAAAAAAAATTATGTTAAAGACATACAAATAGCTAGTAATTATAAAAATATTTAAAATCTATATAAATATCCTGAATCCTACCTCTTTTTTTTCCGGATTTTCTGAGTTGGACACCACTCGTCCATGTTAGATTCTGACACCTGCACTTGCATCTTGGTAATATAGCTATTAATTAAGCAAAAGTAACTTCATGCTTGATTTCTTTAATGTCATGACCCAAACTCGTATTATGGTGAAGGTACAACCCTCACGGATGCTGATCAAACGATTGCTAAAAAAATCAAACCTCGAAACTTTGTTATCATAAAATTCAATTCAATTATATAACGAAGGTAAAAAGATTCCCAAAAGCCTCATGGTGGTAGTCTAGTGTCTGCTAACAAAAATCATATAACAAAAGTAAATTGTTTTTACACTAAAAATCTTAGTACAACCATTCTAATAAAAGAAATTAACTACTAGGAGATAAACTTGAACGTCTTTTAAGTTTCTCCCTACTCCGCTTCCTCATCATTGTCATTTGAGGTATTAATTGTAAGGGTGAGCTAACTAGCCTAGTAAGATAGAATATAAAAGACACAACACTAACACAAGCACAAAACATTTTAAATAAATGCAATTGCAAGAAAAATCTCAACTTCATTTATTTAGACCAAAGCTTATTTAATTTCATATCTTGCTAACTGCCAGGAATAATTGGATACCACTGTCCTAATAGAGAGTTTAACGCAACTTGTCAGTTTCTCGGTCATCCATGTATGATCTGGGCAACTCGATCATCTGTACATCACCAAAACTCATTCGCGGCCTAACAAATCACGACTTAGATGGCCAATTCTCTCCATCATTTTGTCACCACTTACTCTCCACCTGGCTTAGCGTAGTCTTTTTCTGCTAAAGGTCAGCTTTTTTTTTTTCTTTTTTTTTTTTTTTTTTTTTGTTTTTTTTGTAAGGACAATTACAAGCGAACCCAACCAGACTGGAACCCCACCTTCGGCATTGCCAAAAGAAGGGACCTACCAAAGGGAGCCACACAACTAACAAAACTATCCAAAACCAAAAAAACTAAAGCTAGGGTGTTGGGAAACATCCCAAAGCACTATCATAACTAAACCAAAAGCTATAACATGGACAAAGGGAGACATCCCTAAGGCCTCCCAAGCTAAATAATAGAACACCATCATCAGGCACCCTTCCTACGAAGAGTTGGGAAAGAGGACCACCTTCTTTTTTCCTTTCCCATTTGGCTGCCTGACTTGGCGATTCTTGATCAATGAGCTGTCACCCTCATGATTCTGAAGAAGTGCATCAGCCGCAGAGATGTCATCAAAAACCCCTTCTACCATACCTCTGCCGCCAGTGACAGTAACATTACCACTACCTTTCCCTCCAACCATGGTTTCAATTTCCCCCGATGAGATATTGTCAGTCTATTCAACACTCCTTCTTGGGCTATCTCTAGCTGCCCTTGAGTTGCTGTGATTGGTCACCACAGTTGGGATCCCCCCTTCCTCAGGCCCTGGTTCTTCCCCTGCCTCGTCCACATCATCAGCATCATCATATACATCTGTCCAGTCTCCCATCACTTTTGGGTCATCCTTCTCCCTGACCATCCCTAGCACAGAGTCTTCAGTCAGATTTCCTATTCCCGTGGTCAGCCAACCCCAACTGCTGCCTCTCGATGATCATCCTCAAATGGTCCCATACGAGCTGTACATGCCACTGCAAGGTGCCCAAATCTACCACAAGTAGCAAATTTCACTGAGGGTGACTCGTACTCAACCAGTTGTTTAAAGAATAACTGATTACCTGCCTGAGCCCGTTGAACCATCACCTCATTCGGGTGAGGCCCCTTGCTATCCATCTCCACACACATACGAGCAAACCTTCCCAGCACCTTGTTCTTGGTATTCCAATCAAACTTGGCTTAGCGTAGTCAGATACCCTTAGCACCTCATCACAACTCTCTTTTTGACACATTATTTACAAGTATGTCAACACCACCATTTACACATTCTTTAACTCATGCCATTATAAAACATAATGAAAACCAACTCTTTCCAAAACTCTTGTAAGCATGTAACAACATCACAAACAACTACTAATAAGCATCAACATCAATAAGATATAACATGGTCATCACATAATTTAGAACTATCTAAGTCATTCACTATATATGCAAACAAATAAGATTATAAGGAAATAAACAAAGGTTCAATCATTACCATATATCACTATAGTGGTGTGAATCCACTATACTCCACTTACCTCTTCCTCGCACATAGATCGATTGATGCTTCAATCACTAGGCAGTACTGACCCTACATATATTATCAAGTGCATACATTAATTACTAAATCAGTCTTTTGGTTACTCTCTTAAAACTTACTTCTGCTGATTTAGTTTCTAACCACCAAATCGGTTCCAAGGATTTGTCTGATAATTTGGTCGATTCTGACACATGTATATTGATATAAGTCTGACTGATATAAATACATATGCTGATATAATTCTGATATAAACCTGATGTGAACCTGATTCAAATCTGACATAAATACTAGTATAAAGTTGGTATAAATCTGTTGATATGAAAATGTATATAAAGCTGGTCTGTAATCTGACCTTAAAGCTGATCTGTAAGATGGTATTAAACCATAGCTGTCAAGGCGCCAAGGCGAACCAAGGTGAACCAAGGCGTTGGAGGCCTGACGAGGGTGCCTAAGCGATCAAGGTGCCCGATTTTCCAAGGCGTCACAAGGGCGCCTGGATCCTAGGCAACACCTTGACAACTGAACTCTGGTATTTAAACGATATAAATACTTATATAAATTCTGGTATGTAACTGCTATTAAATATGATCGGAAACTGATAATAAAACCAACTGAAATCTGCCATTAGATCTGATATTAAACTGCAATAAACTGTTATATTTATAACTGAAAATAAGTCTGGACTATATAATAAAATCTGACATTTTTTGATATGTAACACTGATATGCAAGTTTGACCTATAACTCTTAAGATAATGTTGTAACAAAATTTGCAGCAATAAAGGAATATTCCTGAGCATCTAATAGTTTATACGCAAAGTGTTTTTTGAGATTAACTATCATACACCGTCGGATCGACATCAAACTTTTTCCGGTGGGTCCCG
This sequence comes from Protea cynaroides, assembly GCA_028583415.1. Lineage (NCBI taxonomy): Eukaryota > Viridiplantae > Streptophyta > Magnoliopsida > Proteales > Proteaceae > Protea > Protea cynaroides. Next base: position 26,112,136 of record CM053269.1, read on the forward strand.
TACTACTATAGGCAAGATTCCCATTCTTGGGTATACAGTTTTCCCTACGTTGAATGTCACCTTGCATGCTATGTGCTACCCAAAAACTAAGAAGTGCTAAATATCACCTAGTCTTCTAAATGTCACCTATACTCACTAAACTTCACAATTGCAGAAATTTAACTTAGAAAATCTGAATTGCTAAATATCACCTAGTCTTCTAAATATCTGGATTGCTTTATGCTATTAAGTTCGTGAAATCTTAATTTGTTCAGGTTGTACCAACAATATACACCAACAGAAAAGGGCGCAGAATCAATTCAAACCAGGTAACAAATAAGTGGTTGATCCAAGAACCATATTTCTGTAGTTTCTTTGGTGGCATATGTTGAATTCAAATGCATTTTATGTGCAGTTCTCTGTGACAGAGCATTTCAGAAGTGCAGATGGTTATCCTCAGTCCCTACCTGGAGTTTTCTTTTTCTATGATTTCTCCCCAATAAAGGTGATTAAATTCATAGTTTTACCCCAGAATCAATATAAATTCTACGAAATGCCTGGTTGTTGTGGGTTATCCTCATCCCCTTCCTGGAGTTTACTGATCTCCCCCCCCCCCCCCCCCCTTCCTGGAGTTTTCTTTTTCTCTTACTTTTCCCATAAAGGTGAATGAATTCATAGTTCTAAATAATACCTGGTTGTTATTGTCCTTACCCATTTCCAAAATGTTGGCCTTGTGCAAGCTTTTAGTTTGGTTAAATATGTAGGTATGGGGTTTTGGGAAATTAAAGAAAATAAATTAGGGTCTGTTTTGAAGAAAAGTTGTCTTCTATGGTGATCTTTGGAAATATATTATGAATCATGAATGGCTTTAGAAATGAAGAATGGAGGATCAAATATATGGGTATCATGGTAGAATGAATCAAGTGAATCAGAAAATCAACTGAACTGAGAACAGAAACAAACAAGTAATTACCGAGTGAATGACGGAAAATTTTCATATTACTAGTTCAAAGATTGTTGTTGATGGATTCATACTATCAAACCATCACACGTTCAATTTTGGACCATCATACTCGAAGAAGCACACATTAGGGTTGCTATATTTGCTTTCATGTTTCCTTCCCTGTTTTTTCAAAATGTTTCCCTGGTGGTTAGGACAATGAAGTTGAACGTTGCATTGCTTGCCAAGTTTTCTAGTGACAGATAATCTCAAAGACAATGGGCTTTGGATTTGGCAAGCAGTTGGTTGGGAAAATGGGTCTAAAATTTAAAGAAATCAAGAAAAAAACAATAGAATTAGAGAAATGGTCCTCTTTCCTGAATTTAGATTGAATTGTTTCTGTACTTTTTGACTTCTGATATAATCCATCATCAAAGATTTAGGGATCACTATTCCCACAAATAGGGCATCAAAGGAGCGGGTCAGTTATGAGATCCACCATGACCCATATCCACTACTCTGGTGTGAATCTTAGAATTCCACAAAATTTTTGGGTTGGATTTGGGTTTGGTATTTAAATCTTATTTGATCTCATAGCTAAATACAGATCCTGGGAAGTTTGCATTATATATGAAAGAGTCCACACCAAATATCCAGATCCAAACTAGATCGATTCCATATTTAGGATATGTTAGGATTTTGGGGATTCGATGTATATATCCTAGTAGGACCCAGGACATGGATCTTCAGTGTATGTTCTAACCTGGATTTAGATCCACATGGATCAGACCCAGGTCTTTCTCATATTATGCCCCACAACTAACTGTACTGTCTTCTAAAATTAACTTTATTCATTTAGCTCATACTAAAAAAAATTGTATTAAAATGGGAGACGGGGCCAGGGGGCTTTTTTTTGGGGCACTAGAAAAATCTTGATTCCATAGAAATACAGATACTCTTAAGAAAACCTTCAAAATGTAGAAATCCTTTCACAATCTTCCCCTGTAACTTGGCTGGAAGCTCGAATCACATTAACACTATGATAGTGATTGAAAACCTCTATAATGGCACCAAATCTGAGTCAAATAGGCTAGTTTTGACTCGTAAAATTTGATCAGAAAAAAAGGGATGGACATGTAATTTTCATTACTGAGTACTACTCCGTAAAACATTCATCTCTGCTATAGACGTTCTGCAGGGATAGAGAAGTATAATTTCTCTGGTTTGTTAGGTTTTTTCTTTCTTAACTAATTTCTTAACTATAATTTTTTTCCCCTTGTTTTATTGTCCTCTGTGAATCGCTTATATATCTTATACTTAAATATTGCAGGTGGCCTTCACTGAAGAAAAGGAATCACTCTTGCACTTCCTGACAAATATTTGTGCCATTGTTGGAGGTAAGGCTGGGTATAGTCCACTCCCTTTTTCTTATCAGGGGAAGCAGTGAGATTATTAGTTTAGGTTTTAGTTTGTAGATATCACCCTTTACAGAGATACTAGCTTTAGGCTAGGCATTTCCCAGCCCGTGATTTACAGATGATGTGCACACATTGGTCAGGGCTTATATTCTGAACATTCCTTAGTATGTGTTTGATCAACGCGTAAAATTGATTGATTGATTGATTGATTGATATAAGTCTAACAAATCAGAAATGAAAGGGAAAGTAACTTGGATCTCCTAAATTATAGTTTAATATATCACCCCCTCACTTCCTCTTTCTTTTGCTTCCTTTCATTGGTTAACAAATTGTCAATCTTTGCGTTCCAAGTTTATGTCCACTAGCCTAGTGAACTTTAGAATTTCTTTCTGTTTTTGTGGGGTTTCAGGTATGTTCACGGTTTCTGGAATTGTTGATGCTTTCATATATCATGGTCAACGTGCGATGAGGAAGAAGAAGATTGGAAAGTACAGGTGATCTAGATCGGAGAAAGGCCAACCATATTTTTGCTCTTCAGATAGAAAGAATCCTTGGGACCAAAGAGGCCCAGTTCATACTTTACATAGAGAGAAGTTTCAAGTTGGTGGCTAGGTGGATTGGATGGGGTTCTAAATTAGGACAGACCCCCTTCTTCAAACTGGGAGGCCATTATTCTTAGGTTTCTTGTTTGCTCCTTTTTGCTGATGTCATATTAATTTTTTTTTTTTTTGGCATAAGCTGATGTCATATTATATTTATATAAGACAAATGAAAGTGCTCATTGGTTCACATCTCCACATCTGAGGGTTTGGGATCTGCTGTTGTTGACCGTTCTGAAGGCTCTTGAACTGGGATTTGAGACGGGTTCAAGCATGCCGTTATGGAAGCCATCCCTTTCATTTCTCTGCAAGGCTGCATGGGTGGTTAACTAGAAATATGGACTCAACTCACCTGAGTGGGAAACGCAGGTCTTCCCAATTCTAGTAAATATCAGTATTTAAAACCGGAATTTGTGCTCATAAGAGTCTGTCCTTTTTATCTTACTCGAAACAGGAAGAAAAAGAAAAGCGGCAGAGAGAAGGGATGCCATTTCATCTTGCTATTTCTTCGGAGGAAAAGAAAGCGGATTAGGGTTTTTCAAGGGTTTTTTTAATTTTTCTTTACAAAATTTGGTCATTAGAAGGGTATTTTCATCCAAATACGTCGAGCATGAATAGATAGATGATCAAGATATATAGAAGAAAAGAAAACAAAGTACAGAAGCTTCCGCCTTCGGCTAATCGATGTAACAAATATCCATTTCTGTTTGATTTCAGCTTTTGGTCCACGGTTAGTTTCCGAAGCGCTTTGATTGTGCGACGGGATTTGAAATGGATAAGGGAATGCTCCTTGTGTTAGATTTCTAATAAATGGGCTTGATCAATTACTAAATCAGGAGTTTCATTATTGATTGATTGGTTCAGGTTTGGTTCGTCACTGGTTAGAGATTACCAATTCGGTCCATTATATGAATGATTCTAGATTAGGGATGGTATTATATATACCGTGATTAGGGTTTTTCAAGGGTTTTTTTAATTTTTCTTTACAAAATTTGGTCATTAGAAGGGTATTTTCATCCAAATACGTCGAGCATGAATAGATAGATGATCAAGATATATAGAAGAAAAGAAAACAAAGTACAGAAGCTTCCGCCTTCGGCTAATCGATGTAACAAAATATCCATTTCGTTTGATTTCAGCTTTTGGTCCACGGTTAGTTCCAAGCGCTTTGATTGTGCGACGGGATTTGAAATGGATAAGGGAATGCTCCTTGTGTTAGATTTCTAATAAATGGGCTTGATCAATTACTAAATCGGGAGTTTCATTATTGATTGATTGGTTCAGGTTTGGTTCGTCACTGGTTAGAGATTACCAATTCGGTCCATTATATGAATGATTCTAGATTAGGGATGGTATTATATATACCGTGATTAGGGTTTTTCAAGGGTTTTTTTAATTTTTCTTTACAAAATTTCGTCATTAGAAGGGTATTTTCATCCAAATACGTCGAGCATGAATAGATAGATGATCAAGATATATAGAAGAAAAGAAAATAAAGTACAGAAGCTTCCGCCTTCGGCTAATCGATGTAACAAATATCCATTTCTGTTTGATTTCAACTTTTGGTCCACGGTTAGTTTCAGGCGCTTTGATTGTGCGAGGATTTGAAATGGATAAGGGAATGCTCCTTGTGTTAGATTTCTAATAAATGGGCTTGATCAATTACTAAATCGGAGTTTCATTATTGATTGATTGGTTCGGGTTTGTCCTGGTTAGAGATTACCAATTCGGTCCATTATATGAATGATTCTAGATTAGGGATGATATTATATATACCGTGATTAGGGTTTTTCAAGGGTTTTTTTAATTTTTCTTTACAAAATTTCGTCCCGAAGCGCTTTGATTGTGCGATGGGATTTGAAATGGATAAGGGAATGCTCCTTGTGTTAGATTTCTAATAAATGGGCTTGATCAATTACTAAATCAGGAGTTTCATTATTGATTGATTGGTTCAGGTTTGGTTCGTCACTGGTTAGAGATTACCAATTCGGTCCATTATATGAATGATTCTAGATTAGGGATGGTATTATATATACCGTGATTAGGGTTTTTCAAGGGTTTTTTTAATTTTTCTTTACAAAATTTGGTCATTAGAAGGGTATTTTCATCCAAATACGTCGAGCATGAATAGATAGATGATCAAGATATATAGAAGAAAAGAAAACAAAGTACAGAAGCTTCCGCCTTCGGCTAATCGATGTAACAAATATCCATTTCTCGTTTGATTTCAGCTTTTGGTCCACGGTTAGTTTCGCTTTGATTGTGCGACGGGATTTGAAATGGATAAGGGAATGCTCCTTGTGTTAGATTTCTAATAAATGGGCTTGATCAATTACTAAATCAGGAGTTTCATTATTGATTGATTGGTTCAGGTTTGGTTCGACACTGGTTAGAGATTACCAATTCGGTCCATTATATGAATGATTCTAGATTAGGGATGGTATTATATATACCGTGATTAGGGTTTTTCAAGGGTTTTTTTAATTTTTCTTTACAAAATTTCGTCATTAGAAGGGTATTTTCATCCAAATACGTCGAGCATGAATAGATAGATGATCAAGATATATAGAAGAAAAGAAAACAAAGTACAGAAGCTTCCGCCTTCGGCTAATCGATGTAACAAATATCCATTTCTGTTTGATTTCAGCTTTTGGTCCACGGTTAGTTTCCGAAGCGCTTTGATTGTGCGACGGGATTTGAAATGGATAAAGGAATGCATACTAAATCGAAATAAAGCTCCTTGTGTTAGATTTCTAATGAATGGGCTTGATCAATTACTAAATCGATCAATTACTAAATTGGGAGTTCCATTATTGATTGATTGGTTCAGGTTTGGTTTGTCACTGGTTAGAGATTATTAACTCGGTCTATTATATGAATGGTTTTAGATTAGGGATAATATTATATATATCGTGATTAGGGTCTCCGTAGTCATTGGTTTTTATCTGTCTATTGCATAGACCAAAAGTGATTTCAAACGGTTGTGGAAGAATCTAATCGAAGCATTCAAAGCTACCAGAAACAGTCGAAAATCAATCTACAACAAATGGTATGTCTCTTATCATCTCTTTTAATTCCCTTTGTATTATAAGATAGTTGTACAGAGACCAAAATGGATCTTAAACAGCTGTTGAAGACTTTAATCGAAGCATTCAAAGTTAATAGAAACGGTTGGAAATCAATTTATAGCAAATGTTATGTCTCTTATCATCTCTTTTAATTCCTTTTGTATTCTAGGATAATTGTGAGGTGAATCGTTAGGGTTCATGGGAAAAACCTTAATTAGGACTAAAAATTCTAATAATTGGTATCAGAGTCACCCATACAGGCCTACTTAGAATCATTGATACAGGATTGTTAAGTCTGTATGATTGATTGATTTGAACTAGGGAGAAATTTTTCTCTCCAATTTTTCGAACGAATCTGTCAACGTTCGTACTCTTAGAAATATTTTTCGGACCAGTAATAGTCTAAATAATTATATAGGAAGGTAGAACACAGAAAAATGAGAATGCTGATATAAAGTTTGTTGCCGGTTGTGGCCGAACGTGCCCTCACGCGCCGCATGAAAAAGTGCGTGAGATCCACACGCAAACAGTTATAAAAATAAATAAATATGTCGGCAACGATTCATTACCGAGTGATCTGGCAATGAATCGAAAACCCTATCGATTCAGTGTTGGGTCAACACAGACCTGGTCAACCCAGAACCGGTCTTTTCAGACTTGGATTTTAGGGCCAACCCAGAACCGGTCTTATCCAACCTGGATTTTAGGGTTGAACCAGACCGATTAAACCAACCGGTTAACCCAATTGACCTAGAACTTGAGTCAACTCAGAAACAAAATCGAATCTTCGATTTTTCGGGTTAACCCAGAACCATGAACAGTTAAACCTGAGAACCCGGAATAGTGGCCCAGTAGGTTGACTTGGGTACCCGACCCTATTACGCAAATGGACCGACCCGAATAATGACCCAGTAACCTTGGTCCATGGCTCGATTTTTGTGACCCAAATTCAACTGGTCAGATTGGATTGAACTGGGTTAACCGAACTAAACCATCCCGGTTTGGTCCAGGCCGTGGTTCAACCTGTCCAAGGCGGTAAGGGTCTGTTTGGCTTGGAGTTTTTAAACTGCATTCACAATCCGGCATTAAACTGCAATTGTGGGCGCGTGGAAGGTTGGATTGACCTCCAGTTTGTTCCATTGGGTTCCTTTTTCAATGCTCTTCAATATGACATGTATATTGTTGTATTTTTAGTACATTGGGAAACATATTTTTACAAAATAACACCCCTTGGGAACCCAATTTGCAGATTTTTTGATGGTTTTTTTTTTTCTTGTATCATATTGATTGTTGGGCTAAAGTACATGTTTATTTGAATGTTTAGACTTATAAAGTTGTATTTTAAAACATTCATGGTTATTTTTTATCCCACAACTACTATAAATTGAGATTTGTTCATATCATGGTGGAACTTGGTGGAACCCATCAAAATGACACACCTTGTTTTATCATGATGTGTTTAAATTCAGGTGATTGTGTTTGCAAATACTTCATAGAGTAACAGTATTCACCCAAAGCTGGCATTGCCCAAGTTTATTTAAATTAGGGTTTGTACATGTTGTGTAAAGATTGGGTGGGACCACCAAAGTGACACACTTGGTTCTATCATAATATACTCAAACCCAGTATTTGTGTATTTACAAATACAGCAAAGAAGAACAATGTTCACTCAAATGTGACATTGTAAAAAAATTTCACTTTTGTGGAAACAACAAAGAGTGGCATTGTCCATCCAAAGGTGGTAATGCCAAAGATCTTGCACACTCATGCACGTGGATGAAAGATCTTGACTTTAAGAGTTTCATTCACCCAAAGACTGTGGGATTTTCAAGAGTCATTATCCCTTTGCAGTTACCCCATAGATATTGAGAGGATTAGTGCACTCTTGTCTCAAAGGATTAGAGTGTAGTTTTGGTTGACTCTTTAAAGAAAATGAATTTGTATTTGTTTAAAAATTGCTAGTTCAATTTATCTTGTGCATATGTATCATTATTTTTTAATGTTTACATTATATTATATATTAGAGAACACATAATGATTAAATAACTCAAGATGCCTGTCAGTGACAGCTAGTTTTATGAATTGACATGAAAATTGAATACTAGTCTAGGATTGTTTAATCTAAATGTACTCAGCAGAGAAATGTGTTCTGGTCCTTAAAGATGTTGAATCCCTAAGATCAGGTAAAACAATGTTCAGATTAAGAATATTGAAAATGGATATTTAGAGAGAAATCCAAGGAAAGTTTGATATTTCAAAAAAGGGGTAGAGAGATGTGTTACTACTCAAGCCTGTCAGTACCAGTTTTGATGGTAATGGAGTGTGAGGGAGCATAAGTTGGAGCTATTAGCTGACTGATAAGCTTAAGGATACGTGAATCTCTATAGATAACTCATTAGAACCTTTATAGATGATTCACTTGACTTTCATTTCTTCACCAAAACTGTATAGTCAGATCCTGGTAACCCATAACCTCCCAAAAGAGAAAGTAGACAGAAGGTGAACTCACTTCCTTCACATTAAGGAAGAAAGTCAAAAGAAAGGGAAATGAAGGAATGCCAATGTCATAGTACATAAGGCATATTCTAATAAAGGCAATGAATGAAAGGATAAGATCCCATAGAAAGAAAAGCATTTTTTCAAGGATGGTTGAAAATTTTATGACAAAGAAAAGGATATTATGGAATTATTATAGTGTTACTTTGAGGAGACATGTGGAGAGAGATTATAAAGTTGAGCAGGCTTAACTGGAAGAGAAGTTGGATCATGAAACTTATGAGTGAGAAGGTGTCGGAGATTGGAGATTTAAGTACTAGAAGCAGTCCAAATCCATAGAAGTAGCAAAGCCCTTGTTTTACTCTCAGTAGTTTACATAGCTTTAAAAGTTAAATTGTGTACCCTTCTTTCCATCGTTGGCATAGGCGTTTAGGACTATTATCTAATGAGATACTGTAAAGGAGTGTAAAGAATGACATTATGAAAAACCCTTAAAGTTTGATGACTTGTGTATATATGATGATTGATTAAAGGGGAAGATGACAAGATTAAGGAGAAATAAAAGCTATTCGCAATAATGAATTATTGGACTTGATGGACATCGAGATTTCATCTAGGACTTCTTGTCATAATTTATTCATTGGATGTTTCTCAATATATTGAAAGGAAAATATTTTATTAAAGGGATTACAACTGTTGGATATGAAGAAGAAGGTAAATATTAAGAGAGACCTGGTGATACTGATATATCTCCCAGTGTTTTTGGCCAAATCTTTATAGGTGCTAAGACTTATAGCATATCAACATGTGGATGAGATTCAACAGAAAAGGAATGGCAAATAGATATGATCAAGAGAACTTAAGAGAGTATTTGATAACTGTTAAGCGATCAATATTGCAGAGTAAGTTGGTGCCAGTTAAGTTATCTTCTTGTTTGGGATTGTAGAGCCGACATGGTTTTATAACCCTCATGAGAGAATGGTTATTTTTAGGATTTTGAGGTGTTAGCTTTTGGGATATCCACTTAAGTCTAAGGATTTTGGTTTTATTGTCCTAACTCATTAAACAGGATAGTATATACTAGTCAAGCAAGATTCATTGACGATGCTAGTGAGCTGCCATAACCAAGAAACTTAAAGTTTGATGAGACCACATGGAAATAACTGTAGAGCAACCAGTTGAGATAACAAAAATATTACCAGAGAATAATAAGATAATTGTTGAAATTATTTTCATTCAGGTTGATGCCCAGCCATAATAGCAGAGCCAGAGGAGGCTATGAGGAGAACCACTAGACCATGTAAATCTATCATTTTATTCAATCACATACTATACCTCAAAGTGGATGTTTTGGTGTTGGATAGGATGAATATCCCAATAATTTTGAGCAAATTGTCAGTAGTAAAATTGCTCTTGAGTAGTTGATGGTATAAAAAATGTGTTGTTGTCTATGAACAACAACGTAATTTGGGATTTTGTGCTCTTGTCGATGAGCGGTGTACTCATAGGCTCAAAATGGGTATACAAGGAAAAATGTGATTCTAGTAAGGAGAATTGATTGCTACAAAATAAGACTTGTAGTACAGTGGAATCACATAGAAAGAAGGGAAGGTATAGATTTTAAATCTTTATGGTCTTAGTTGCATTTTTATTTAGAATTGCATCAGATAGGTATTAAGATTGTTTTTCTCATTGAAAATTTGGAAGAAGATATTTATATGCTTTAACCAGAAGGTTTTGAGGTAGAGGGTAAAGAAGATATGTTTTGTAGACTTATTAACTCAGGATTAAGCAGACATCCAGGTAGTGGTACCTGAAATTTGACAAAGTTGTATCTTCGTCCAACTTTTAAATCCAAATTTGGAAGAAGATATTTATATGCTTGAGCCTCGAGCTTTGCCGAAGCAGCACTGTGAGCAATGTGTTCATCATGGATAATTTGCTCTGTTGCTTCAACAGTGGCCCTCGCATTCCAAACTTCCTCCTTAAGATGCATGCCGGTTTCCTTTTGACCCTCGTACGAATTCCGTTCCTCCCTCGCTCTATCCTCAACGTCAACCCGCTCCTGCCGAAGTATGGTCTTCTCGTTCTTAGCCTCGGCAAGGTCTACCTTCAACTTCTTAATTTCCTCCTCGAGGTCCTTTGTCTGCCCTTGAGACTTCAGATCTCCTCTTGATACCCTTTAGTGAGAGCATAGGCTTCATCCCAGTAAGTCTTGGCATCAAACAACCATCGGAGAGCCAAGTCTAGCCTAGCCTCGATGTCGAAAAAAGCTTACCTAGCTCGGTGTAAGAAATGGTCAGTCTGCAAGCAAAAAAGAAGTCATGATACAGAAAATGTCTAAGGAAAGAAAGCAACACCAACAGTAATTACCTCGATGTGATGGCAAGCCTTGTGGTGGAAGGCCTCGCCGAGTGACATCTTGTCGTAGTTTGCCTCATCCACAGGAACCCTTATAGCTCGAATGAGCTCCTCTGCTATAGCGAGAGCTCGGAGGGCCGATTGACAGTTGATATGTTAACCTCGGGCACAAAAGGCATCACATCATCCTCTATGTTCTCGAGATGAGTGAATTCGACGGACTGGTCCCTCGCACGGCCAACTGCTAAACAAAAGATGTAAAATCAAGACCAAGTTATCAAAGAAAACAGGAGGCTGAAAAGGAGTATATCTCGAGACTCCCCTCGTACCAAAAAGATTGCTTCTTTTTCTTCTTCTTATTGGACCTCTCCTTATGACGTCGCTTCCTCTTTTCATGAGTATAAAGCTCTGTGCCCCCTTCTTTTCCGACCTCCTGTGCCTCGACATCACCCTTAGCTGCGGCAACCTCCCGCCCGGGGGAAAAAACCACAAGGGGAGAAGAATCCTCAGTTACCTTGACAGGCTCGATGACCTTGGCAGCCTCTTCTCTAGGACCCATGGATGTGTGGGCCTCGAGGACGTCGGTCTCCTTTGGAGGGCTCTTGGCCATCAGGATCTCAGCAAGATCCTCTAACCCGATGTCCACTGCTAATTAGAAAAAGAAATATCAAGTAGCTAAATCACGCAATCAAATGGAGTTAGTTATAAAAGTAGGGCTTACCCAGCCCAGCATTTCGGAGGAATGAGAGGTCAGTTAGCTGCTCTACGGTCGGGGGAGGAACGTCGCAAATTGCCTTGAAAAACTTGTTCAAGTCCTGGCTAATTAGGGGGACAGTGTTGACCAAGGACAGGATAGGCTTGGACCAAATGTTATGAGGCTAGGTGTCCTTGGGTAATGGATCCCAAGAGACAAAGAAGAAATTGAATTTCTGGTTGTGGTGCGAGGTGATGACATCTTTAGCTGAGGTGTAAGACGAATCACCCCGACGCTGGAAGTAGTACCAACCTTCCCTAGCAGTGGGTGTTCTAGAGACAAGGCGGATGAATTTCTTAAAGAGGGCAACCTCGGAAGGCAAGCCGCCCAACCTTGAGTGAGCTAAGAAACTAGTAATCTCTCACCATTCATTAGGGGTAATTTACAGAGGTGTTAGTCTGTAACTATCCAACAATTCAAAGTAAAAGGGGGGAGGAGGAAGCCAAAACTCTAACTGAAACATTTCTTCGTACACTACAATGTCATCATTGCGAGGAGTACACATTCGATCCTCCAGTTCTGGTAACGTGAAGGCAAAGTTCTCAGGAACCTTGTAAAGCTCCCTAATGGCATCTAGCCGATCTTGAGTCATCCAGCTTGATATCTTATCAGTAGCATAGTTAGTATCGAAAGGGACTCTAGAAGACTGTTGAGGTCTAGGGTTTGCTTCCTGTCTCTGTGCAGCTTGAAAGGCCCTAGCCCTTCGGACCTCATTATGCCAACCCTGTCCTTCCTCAAGAATGACAAGAGGGATGATAGCAGAAGTGGAAACCTGGCCATGTCGCCTTACGACGTCCGAGCCCTGAGCTTCTTTTTCAGGGTTAGTATTTTTCCTACTGATGGGTTTCCTAAACCTACCCATGCTTACTTGTGGGTGATGAGTATCGACGAAGTATTGTGCGGAGATAAATGAAGAAAAGCAAGAAAAACTAGAGAAGATCAAAGAAGAAAGTAGAAAGAAGATGGTAAAGAGGATGAACAATACATAAAGACAATACATTTGGGTAAAAAATTTGAAAGTAGGTCATAATGGGCTAGTAACCTGTGAAATAGATGTAACTGTAGTGTCATAAAAGTAAAAGTCCACGTGGATGCACCCTACTCACTCTCCTACGGCCACGTTTATGACGTGACAGGGCGATTAATGGAAAATAAGGTGAGTGGCGGGAACCACGGTTAAAAATTTAAAAATCCCACCCAAAAGGTAACCGTTATGGCTTTTCCAGGGGCAACCTCATGGGCCTCGAACAAAGAACAGAAAGATATATTGCTCTCCCCACCTTCAAGAAGCAGGCAAGAGTAAGGGGCATCTGATATGGGAAAATATGCCTCCCCCTATCAAGTTTCGATATGTGTATATTAGGGCCCAAGCCTTTGGGGGAAGGTCCCCATTCTTATAATTAAACTTGCACGTATTAGACAAAAATAGCTCCTGATGAACCGGAAACACCAATGAGAATGGTCAAGAGCCTCGAAGCATCGCTATCATGAAGGTCTCGGAGCCTCGTGCCCTTGAAGGCCTCGGAGCTTTGCGGTCCTATGGGCCTCAGAGCCTCACCGGATAGAAGCCTCGACACCTCATCAATATGGAGGCCTCGACATCTCTTCAACACAGTAGTCTCTGCACCTCTCCAAACGAACCTCGTCATATAGATTCACATGCTACATACCAGTTGTACTATAACGTACAAGTGGGGTCCATTCATATAAATACATAGATCAAACTTCCCCCTAGATGTTCACCAAGGGGAAGTCAACGGAATCTTGAGAAGGAGATCCCACTGTCCGATGACTCAGCAAAAGATCACTTGATCACCAAATCAATGGGCGTAAATCACGCTCCAGGGAGGACATTCCGCCACAACAGGAGACATGTCTAGCTCCCACATCTAGGTCACTCTCAATCTATAAATAGAGAAAACATATTCAGGTAAACACGCAAATATTTTTCTAGCATTTGAGCTCAGAGCATGCTAGCTACCCGAACTCCCGAATTTAAAGGGACAGTCCTTCTTATCTGTCCCATACTACTTGTCCTTCAGGTTGACTTAGGCATTGGAGTAGCCCAAGAGTGTCCCCACCTGACCAACACTATGGTGTCTATTTTTCCTTTTTGCAGGACCTACAAGCGAGCTAAAGACCAATCCGGTTTGGGGTGACAACACTTCGAACAAGAAATGTGTGACTCTCTAGACTAGATCATATGTATGTGACTTGTGTTATCGCTGGGTTTTGGTCGATCTCCTGATCGGGACACCTATTACAAAAAGAAGATAGACGATCGAGTTAGGCAGGTTGGATAACCTGAGGGCCACTTCGATGCCTAAGTTATCTCAAGGGCGATAAATAGATGAACTCAAATAAAGATTACTGAGTTCAAGGTAGAGAAGGGCTTTGATAGGAAATTCAGTATAATAGTAGCTTGCAAGTAAAAGTTTCAGCCCCCTTACTTTTGTAGTAAGGGTATTTATTGAGCATCGAGTGACCCTAGAATGTCTCCCTGCGCTTGCAGAGATCTTGGGACTCCGTATGAGATTTGGGGGAAACATCGTGGTGGATAGGGAGTCTTTATGCACTTTTTACCCGGAATGAGGATTTGTGGTGGTATAGGCTTGATCCATAGCCCTTTGAAGTAGATTCAATGGTTAAATGGTCCATAAAGGCTTTTAGATTACCGTGTGGAATGATAGAGCATGTTCCCATCCATCCTAAGAGGATGACACATGGATGTAACTGCCTAAAGGTGAGTCACTGGATGAATATCCTATCGTGCTAATCTCCCGCACCTGGATAACCATCTGCGAACACTGAATCGTGCTTAATTCAACATCCTTGAAAAGAGGACACTTGTATGCTTGTATATTGGATCTACGAGGTGCCATGTGTCTATTCTGATTGGTTGCATTCTACATGATCCTAATAGTTTCCCCTTGTTCTTCTAGGCTCACCGAGGTCGGGGGAGCAACAAAGCTTTGGACCTATTTTGTGCTTCTTTAATTGTTGTATTGTGGTTGAGAACGAGCTGGTTCAGGCAACCCTAAGGTTGGTTAATATAGAGTTGTGTTCACAGCTTGTGATGAATCATGCAGGACGACCAAAAATTAGATCGTTCTTGACAATCCAAAAAAGAGCCGTACATGACGACCTGAAAGTGAGATCTTTTCTTTGTATGACACGACATATTGATTAGAATCGACATCTAATGCGACTTCGATCGATATCTCTGCTGTTTGCAGGATATCTGCCTCACATTTAAGGCCGCAGTCCTTTCATGGAGAAATATTTGCCACGTGGAGCTTTCTTCTGCTTGGAGTGGAAACGTTATAATGATGACTTTTTGTTGAAACGATGCGTCAGGTAATAGGCATCCGCCACGTGGACGTAACCGCCATTTCTTTGAAAAGGCAAAACTCCTTCTAAATCCAACACTCTTTACACCTGCAACATCAACTACTGGGGTGGTTTGTGTGCTATTCATCGGAAAGGTGAGTCTTTTAAATCATCATGCCTGCGGAGTATGGACCTGAAGGCTATCACGTAGACTACACTAAGTAGCTGAAGAGTCGAGACCTTTAGGAGGATTTTCGAATCCTATAAATAGGGCCTATCTACCTTCTTTCTTACTTTGCTTTCTTCCCACACTGAAACTCTGTTGAAATCTCTATTAAAATCGCCGCTATAGTTTCTGCTTTCTTGCTTCATTAGTAAGTTTGCGACTTCCTTTTTCTTCATCTTCTCACAAAATGGTTAAGGAAATCTTTGGCTCCTCTGAATTCTTGAACTGGGGGAGACCCAGATATTCTGGGGTTGTTCCAACACCCTGGGAGCAGGTTCGTGACTATGGTGGAAGTCTTCAACATTCTTCAGAAAGTCACAGGAAACATGAGGGGTCTTTTGAGCACCGTAGGCATAGTCGTTCTTCTGAACACAAACTTTCTCGGGAGTTGTTGGCTTCTGCATCATCTTCACCTTTTTTTTCCTGCAAACCCTAGGTCTGTCGATGTAGCATCGACTTCGAGGTCTAAGAACCTTGAACCTACTGAGGTGGTTGACACACAGATGCCTGTCTGTGATGAATCCACAGACCCATGTATTTATTGGTCGGCTTGAGAAAGCCTTGGCAAATTAACTCAGGCCGTTGTCGACGCTCTCCGGAGCAGATATGGCATTCCTAAGGAGGTGGAGCTGAGGGTACCTTTGCCCCATTACCGGTCCTATACTTTTTTGTATAATAGGATCCCCCTGTATGAAGATATTTTCGTATCGGGGTTTAGGTTTTCGATTCTTCCCCTGTAATTGTAGATATCTTGAAATTTTTCAAGTTGGCAACGGCCCAAATCATCCCAAATGTATGGGGTTGCATCATGGCCTTTTTTTTTTTATTTTTTTCTTCTTTAGAATAGGTATTTGGCCTAGTGTAGGCCTTTTTTTGTGAGCATTTTATGCTCACCTCCCTCACCAAAGAGCACCCGCATGACCCTAAGGTGAAGGTGGAGAACGGGTACTATTATTTCAGTGCCTGTTATGCCAAGGGGTCCATGAGACCGAAGGTAATCACTGGGCTGCCTTCTTTGAACCATTCATGGAAGACGAAATTCCTCTTCGCTTCTATGTGGCTTGGCCAGTTGTACCTGGGATCTTTTGCATTGCCTCTAGATTGTATGTAGGGAGCACCCCAAGTATGTGTGTTGAATGAGAGGCTACCCTTTAGTTTGGCCGAGAAGAAGGCTCTGGAGGTAGACTTGGTTCGCGGGACGACCATCACATACTTGAGCCTTCGGGAAGGCAATTTCTTGAACCTTCAGACTTGTCAGTCTTCTTGGTTTGCATTTGATATTCTGGTATGTATTTTCTTGTCCTGCAGTGCCATGGTTAGGTTTTTAACCATTATCTATACGATACAATATTGTTTTCTACAATATCTCAAATTTTCACTTTTCTTCAAGGAATGTGAGTTTTTTCAAACGATTTTGAAATATTATTCCATTGATAATGTAGATTGGACGGACAACGGTAAGGTGGCCTCTACGAAACATCATTCCATCAGTTTAAAGCAGAATCGATCCATTAGCATCCAAAACGATAGCCACCCATAATGACACAGTATTTCATGATTTTGAATAATCAGTTTGATTCCAGTGTCCCTGCATTGGTTATGTTCTGGGTAATTATAGATTATTCATCAAACAAGATTCAACGGTTCTGCTTCATTGGATGAAAACGAAGTACCCACACATGATAGTCCAGAGAAAGCCGAAGGAAACCTGGAAATGAAGCACCTCAGTCACAGTGGCTGTCTGGCATCAACACACAATCTATTTTTCCTCATTCAATAATAAAAATTCTATTTCAGGCCTGAGATTGTCTTGCGAATGAGATATTTTTGATTTGTTATTAAGTTGTTGTACTTCATAATTTTTTGATTTCCAAGTCGGAAGAGAGTAAAAGGATGAAGTTCTTCAAGATTTGTATCAGATTGCAATAAGAAATTTTGTCTATTGAGAAGATATGAAAGAAATCAGTAGATCGTGAAGAGAAACTTGAACTTGCAAAAGCAAATGCCATCGACAAAGATGATATGCATAACCTTTCAGATGGAGAGATTTTGAATTAACAGTGAGAAGGAACTAGAAAAATAAAAACGTCCAAGGGTAGAATTGTCCATAGAACATTAAATTTAACATTGTTAGAAAAATTGGACAGTTGTCTTTGTTTGAAACGTTTGGAGGCATTTGTACCTCGGGCAAACCACAAGGGAGTAAAAGGTATTTTTCCCTTTTTAAAATAGAGGGTCTTAGATTGCCGCATAGCCAAAACATAGGGGAGGTCAAAGAAAATTTCCCAAATATAAAATAAAGTTTTCTTTGCATTTGATTGGAGGTCAACCTATATGAGCAATCAAAATGCTGAACTTGGTCTTGGGTAGTAGAGGGATTTGTAGAGAGAGAGAGAGAGAGAGAGAGAGAGAGAGAGATGTGGGTTAGAGTTGCAAAGGGAGTGGTTATAGGTTGTGTGCAAGGTATAAATCCATGTATCGGACACGGTATCGGTTGATTGGAAAATCGATCCGATCCGTATAGGTCACGATCAGGCTGATTTGGACTAATCCGACCTAAATCGATCACTTTTTGGTATTAGTTATAGGATCATCCTATTTTAATATTAAAATGATTTTTGAAAAATATATATATATAAAAATATAAAAACAATGGTGAAAACAAAAACATGTTTGGATCATGAAATGCATTCTCATTCCTTGATTTAAGGGAATTAATTCATATCAAGAGTCAATCTAATAAATAAGTAAGATGAAGTAATTTACAGAAGAAATCAATCCAACAAATAAGGGGGAGATGTACATGTAGAGGATAAGGATTCATAAAAGAGAAACAAGGTAATTAGTTCCTTCATTTGAGGGAACTAATTTACAGAAAGAAACAATCAAAAAAATAAGGAGGGTGAACTAATTTATAGAAATGAATCAAGTTGAGGGAATTAATTTACACTAAGGCCCATTTGATAACACTCCAACTCCCCTGGAGCTACTTCTGCTCCGGAGTCGTTGTCTACTTCTTTTTCGGAGTCAAGTTTTTTAGAGTAGAATGTTGTTTGAAAACGCTGCTCCAGAATCTGCTGGTGGTGGTTGATGGTGGGTGGCTGTTGTCACACCCAATTCCGCACTATTCAGAATGGTGTGATGAACCGCTAATAAACCAATGGTTCAATCAGGATCTCAAATAGGCTGTGTCCGTTTGCTTAATCCATACACATCCACAACAATAATCAGAGTAAATACACAATAGCGGAAGTCTTAAATATTAAATGAACTGAGAATCTAAATGTGATAAAATAAATAATTTAACCAATTATTTTCAAAAGGACCAAGACATAAACTTAAATAATTAATTCAAATACATTGTCTGTATAATCCAAATAAAAGTCTAATCGAAAACACAGGAGTTGCACTCGCATGTCGAATCATGCGACTCCATCATCACTTCAACGTCCATCGCCGCAGCTTGCCCGTACACAAGAGCATTTATATAATCTTCAACAGTGGTACCTGCATCATCAACTAAAATATTCGACGTCGAAAGGGGTGAGCACACATCACGGCTCAGTGAGCAAACAAAACAATACAACAAACATATACATGCATTCAATTCATATCTTTGGTCTGGTTTATAAGTTCGCAATGTTCTATATAAAGGTTCGGAGGCCGCCTCACCTCTATACACGAGTGTGTGAATCCGTCCAATGAATATCGGCATTGCCGTCCCACATGCACCTACCATGGAAACAGTATACCCAATGGGTATCGACATTAAAGTACCATATGCTCCCATACCAACACGTAAGCCCCTATTGACAAGGGCTTGCAAACTGGGCTCGCAACTAACCAATCCTAATGTCAATCAGTGTATCCAAGGTCTCACCCCAGCATCCCTCAATACGTCCATAGAGATAGAGCTAAGGCCTCCCGGCAGAGTTAGAGACTACACAGTCCGAGACCACCTCCCCTAATGCCCTACGACGTAATAGCTCTGCTAAGGTAATGACGATATGACGATGTTAGTGGACAAGACTTGAGTAGAGATAGAGCTAGAGTCTGGTGACCAGGACACACCACAATATCACGTCCTCCCCCTGATGCCCCACTCGCATCAAGTACACTAATCACACACAAACATTCACATGCCTATTCCTAACATCACCATCATCATAATGTTATAAATAAACAAAATTAAATATGCATGAACAGTAATAGCAGGAATATGGGATGACATGTTAAATGCACATTACACGCATACAAGCATGGAATCATTCACAAGATTGGACTCAATCAATAAAATAATTTATTATTAGCCAATTAGTTTAGGTCTTGTTCCCTCACCTGACGCTTGTTTGATAGTTCGTTCTGCATTACAAGGTCCAAACGTGCTATCACAAGGTCCTACATGATATTAGGGTTTAGTTAGAATAGGTTTACGTTGGTCGAAAACCAACAATGAAAAAACACATCTCACAGAGCTGACCAGTCACAGGTACCGGTCACAGCACTGTGGGGAAAACCTGCGATCGGTATGGTCGGCCGGTCCCCACAGACCAGTCCCCGAGAGGTACCGGTCGCGGTACCGGTCGCATATGGTGCGACCGGTATGTCTCCGAAAGACCATACACTTGGTTCTCGTCTTCCGTCGGTCACCCTCTATTGATCCTAGGGTTTCTCCTATACATCCTAGATCTAAGCATTGAGTTAGAGTTGGTTCCAACTCCATTCAAGTCCTAGTTTCGATGATCTCAACCTAGAACTTGAATCTAGGGTTTATCGACTAAATTAGGGTTTGACGACAATATAGGGTTTAGATCAATACCTCGCTTTGCATGGTATTGATCCAACTACAACTAACCATTCTAGATTACCTATGGTAGAAGAAGGTTTGAGCACTTATCGTTGACTTGCTGTAACTTGTTCTTCGTCTAACGGCAATGTTGGCTCTTCCCTTTCCTTCCTAGATTCTTCTCCTTCTTCAGCCTCTTTCTCCTTTGTAGGGTTTGTGAGGATCATGGAAGAGGTTTTAGGAGGTTTAAAGAGGTTTATATAGGCTAGGTTTAGGTTTAGGAAGCCTCTTAGCATTAGGAAAGTCCTTCGGTTTGAAATTTAGAAAGTGGGACCCGCAAAGATCCATTTTCGGATCTTAGTGGTCTGCCGCGCAGGCTATATCGGTCGACCGGTACCAAGACCGGTACCATCGACTGGTATGAATTAATTCATACTTAATTCGGTCTGTTTCGTACCTGATTGTCATCCGCTCGTCCCGTCTGGCCCGGTGATGATTGGAAGAACTGTTATGACATGAATTCAAGGTTTAGATCGGGTTCATGGAGTGCGGGTCTTATAACTCCCCCCTTCTTATTAAAAATTTCATCCTCGAAATTCTACATACCTTCCGAGTTGAAAAGATGAGGGTATTGCTTTTGCATATCATTCTCTTCTTCCCATGTGATTTCTTCTATATCTCGGCTTCTCCAGGTGACTTTAACATAGTAGATATCACGGTTGCGTAGTCGTTGAACCTTTCGGCTGGTGATTTCAGTTGGTGCTACTTCTAATGTCAAATCATCAGTCAAATTAGGTGGATCCACTGTCAAAATGTGTGTTGGGTCCCTGACGTACTTCTTCAATAATGAAACATGGAATACATCATGCAAGTTTGACATAGACGGTGGTAGTGTTAGCTGATAAGCCACCTTTCCACGTTTAGCTAGAATCTCATATGGCCCGACATATCTCGGACTTAGCTTTCCTTTTTGTCTGAATCGTTTTAAACCCCGCATAGGTGATACCTTCAGGAATACCTTATCACCTATGACGAATTCAAGGTTTCTGCGTCGAGTATCTGCATACTGTTTCTGACGATTCTGAGCTGTTTTAACTCTTTCCTTGATGATGTCGACTACTCGACAAGTTTCTTCAACAAATTCTGGTCCAACGATGCTACGTTCTCCAACTTCATTCCAAAACAAAGGAGTTTGACACTTTCTTCCATACAGTGCTTCATAGGGTGACATTTATATAGTAGCTTGATAGCTGTTGTTATAGACGAACTCGATCAATGGTAGTTTTTCATCCCATGATCCTTTAAAATCAATTACACAGGCTCGAAGCATGTCTTCTAAAATCTGAATGGTACGCTCTGATTGTCCGTCTGTTTGAGGATGGAATGCAGTACTAAACTTCAATGTTGTACCCATAGCCTTTTGCAATCCTTTCCAAAACTTTGAAGTAAAACGTGGATCTCTGTCGGACACAATGCTTTCAGGTACACCGTGTAATCTGACAATATTATCCACATACAACTTAGCTAACCTCTCCAGTGTATACTGAGGTCGTATAGCTATAAATTGAGCCATTTTAGTCAGGCGGTCTACAATCACCCAAACCACGTCAACTACTCGGGGAGTTAATGGTAATCTGGTGACGAAGTCTATAGTGATGCAGTCCCATTTCCATGCTGGTTCCGGTAACGACTGTAACAGTCCTGCAGATCTTTGCCTTTCAGCCTTTACTCTCTGACAGTTTAGGCATTGAGACACGAATGTAGCTACATCTGCTTTCATTCCTCTCCACCAATATAATTTCTTTAGATCATGATACATTTTTGTACTTCCAGGATGTATCGAATAGATGGGGGTGTGAGCTTCTTTCATTAGTCGGTGTCTAATGTCCAAATTTTCTGTTTCAGGGACACATATTCTTCCTTTGTACTTCAGTACCTTTTCATCGTCCAAGGCGAACTCAGGGATAGTCCTACATTTTTCAATGTCCTCTTGTACCGTTCTTAGATAAGGGTATGATTTAATAGCTGTTTTCACTTCGTCAATTATGTCAGGTACAATCTTCAATGTGGCGAACATATTTGAAAATCGATGAATAAACCCTTGGTTGGTTGGTTCACCCGGTGCATCTATCACGAACTGCTCATTACCGTAATTGAACACTTTTTTGGTAGTATACATTGCGGCAGTTGTGTTAATCTCTCCTTGAGATTTTATCATTGCTTTTTTACTCAGCGCATCAGCTACCACATTAGCCTTTCCTAGATGATAGTGAATATCATAATCATAATCTTTTAATAGTTTCAGCCATCTTTTTTGTCGCATGTTCAACTCCTTCGGATTAAAAAGATAAGTGAGACTCTTATGATCTGATTTAATCTCAAATTTTTCTCCGTACAAGTAATGTCTCCATATTTTTACAGCATGTATTACTGCCGCTAACTCCAAGTCATGAGTGGGATAGTTCTTTTCATGTATTTTCAGTTGTCTTGAAGCATATGCAACTACTTGTTCTCCTTGCATAAGTACACATCCTAAACCCAATTCAGATGCATCAGTGTATAAAACAAATGGTTGTCCTAGAATAGGAATAGTCAAGATGGGAGCAGATATCAATGTTGCCTTCATTGTTTGGAAACTGTTCTCACATTTGTCAGTCCAAATAAACTTTTCTCCTTTCTTAGTCAAACTGGTAAGCGGTACGGCGACCCTGGAGTAGTCTTCCACGATTCGTCGGTAATACCCAGCTAGACCTAGAAAACTTTTAATTTCTGCAACACTCTTCGGTGCTTCCCACTTCACAATGGCTTCAATCTTGCTAGGATCCACTTTAATTCCTTCAGCGGATACAACATGGCCTAAGAAAACGACTTTATTTAGCCAAAACTCACACTTTGTAAATTTGGCGTAAAGCTTATCTTTTTGTAATCGCTGCAGAGCGGCTCTTAGATTCATAATATGAGTTTTCTTGTCCTTGGAGTAGACTAATATATCATCAATAAATACAATAACCAATGTATCCAACATATGATGGAATACCCGATTCATAAGTTCCATAAAAATTACTGTTGCATTAGTCAATCCAAAGGACATGACCAAAAATTCATAATGTCCATATCTCGTCCTGAATGCTGTCTTGGAAATATCACCGTCCTTAATCTTCAACTAATGGTATCCTGACCGAAGATCGATCTTAAAAAATACCTTTGCTCCTTGCAACTATTTAAACAAGTCATCGATCTGAGGTAGTAATTATCGATTCTTGATTGTGAACTTATTTAGTTCCCGATAGTCTATACATAATCTGACACTACCGTCCTTCTTCTTCACGAATTGGCACCCCCCGTGATGCAATACTTAGCCGATTAGAACCCTTGTCTAATAACTCCCGTAGTTAAGTCTCAATCCCTTCAACTACATAGGAACTACTCTATATGTGCCTTTGACTTAAGTATCGTCCTTGGTAAGAAGTCAATGATGAACTCGGTCGCATGATCAGATGGTAACCCAGGTAAGTCTCCTGGAAACACATTGGAAATTTATACATCACATCAATATCTTCCATCTGTGGTGCTTCTTTGGTAACGTATAACACATATACTATAAATCCAACTTCTTTCACTTCAAAGCATCTCTTCGCCTTTAGCATAGAGAGGATCAACTTTCATTTCTTAGGCAACATACTTTCAATAATATTAAATTATATACTGTCTTTATTCTTGAATGATAACCTCTTCTATGCACATAACAACTTTGTAAAGTGTTGAGACAACCAGTCTATTCCCAAGATGACGTCAAAGTCTGCCATCTTAAGTCGATTTAGGTTGCATCCAAATTCTGTCCATCCATACAATTCAAACATTGCTCATAACACTCATCCAATACAACATCTAGTTCCAAAAGGGCTTGAACTAGCAAAATCTGGTATAATATCTTAAGAGCTTGTGTAGTTCCTTCATCTGTTAGTTTTTCAAAGACTATTGCTTAAAATTTCATATATCCCAAAAAACTCATTAGCTTACACCTTCTTTTATCATTCTATCATATATCTCGAATAACATCTTCTGACTATTTACTCATTACATATCCCAAGTCTAAGCATTAGGGTATATGCTCAAAATTTCATTAATTTTGTCAAACTATCTTGGTCTTTGCTTAATCATTTCCTTTAACATTGGGCATAACTCAGTATTACTTGTACTAATCTGAATACTATCAATGCCATGATTTTTGACTTTATCCTTGTATCCACTCTTAGATTTGTCTTTAGGAATCTTCCACCTTGTCAAAATTCATACCGATATAGCCATCTTTAACTTTACTTGAGTGCTATATACTCTTTCCTAGTTACTCTTGATAGTTTTCACTTTTGCTCATGCACTCTTTTATGACCATATCCATCTATTCAGCAATCTCGAAACAGATCCTGCATTTCTTCATCTGAGGTTCCTTGGCTATAGAATCTAATCTGAATTTGATCATCTTAATTCCCATAATTCCTTATTCACTAAACATCTTATCAATGGATGTCGAGAAATGTAAGAATCAAAATGTTTATCCAAAAGCATTTCATTTTCTTCTTTCAATTTTGCATAATGTCAAACACTTGCTTTATCTAGTGATCTTAAGTTTAATGGATCAAGAGTAAATCTATGGTGATCCAACCGGCATCAATGGTCGTTAAGTTACACGGTGGTCCAAATACATGAAAATAGAGGTTTTACAGTTCTTAACCTCATGGTCACAGGTTCTATTGAGAATATAATGCCATTGGTCGAGGCACTATAGGAATAAATCTGGAGAAAGATTTGGTACATCAATAAATCAGGTATAAATAAAAATGATATACGCTCAACATGATTAAACATTTAACTGTTCGTTCAGTTCATATCTCTGTTCATGTTGTCGATCATGAGAGTGGCTCAAATTGGTAGAATCAGGACTAATACTAAAGAAACAATATCTATAACTCCAATTGACAGGTTAAATCAAGAAGGTATCCTGTCAAGACACGAGAAATTAAAATCTGGTATGTGCATCCTCTATAATCATAAGAGTAAATCAATAATGCACTGCATCCTATATAAACCTATCTAGTTATATGGCTATAATAGATTTGATCATTTGCTGAAAATGTTTAAGGCTTCGTCTTCAGAAAATATTCCTCAATCCTTGGTCGGATCATTTTGTCATGATGCAGCTATCCCATACATCGATGGCTGATAAGGGTAACCACTTGATACACTGCTTGTTGGGCACCAAGCTTCTGCACTAGGGTGTGCGTTACTGGGACTTGCTGTATGGTAGGCACTGTGTTATAGGTAACAGGTGTTGGGGGTATAGTGTTGCTACCAATTTGTATCGTACTTGATTTGACCCAGAGGTATTGATGTAACATTGGCAACTTAGGTAGTCCAGGTAGATTGGCTGGAGTGGCCTAGTTATTCACCTCATTTGTTTTGCTCCAATCTGATTATCATTATTTAGCATCTACTCAGATAGGTTTCATTACCCATTCTCGACCTGATAGTGGTGGGGTCGAGTTGCAACATCCTCTTAATGCTCAGCGGACAATGGATCAGCGTATGGTGGATCTCACTCTAAGTCTCCACTTCACCCAGGAGTATAGCTTTATCTTCTTTTATAGTTACTCTCATTTTTGGTGTATAGCTATTGTTCTCCTATCTCTGGCGCATTCAGCCCGAGATCTTTCCCTTTTCCTCTACAGGGATTTAGGCGATACTAGCCATTTTCTTTCTTTCCTAATCATACATCGAGTTTCACATCTTGTGAGTACTAACTTGGTATTCTAATGTTTCTGCTTTACAGATGCTTCCTTCTTGTTACTGTACTATATCTTTTGTATACTTAGGCAACTGCCCGACTTATAGATCATACCCTATATTATTCGTTTATCAGGATAAGTTTTGAATTTTCTCTTTCTGTTTGTGTATATATATGGTTCCACCTTTAATATGTACATTATTTTCTTGTTTAAGTTCTGTCTCAACCAACACAGGTGCTTACAGTGTGTTCTTATTAAAGCTTTTAAATTTTATCCTAACTCAGTTCACGAACTTTGTGAAAAATATACTGGTTTAATAGACAGGGCCTGAGAGCTCTGATACCAAGTTGTCACACCCCAATTTCACACTATTCAGAATGGTGTGATGAACCGTTAATAAACCAACGGTTCAACCAGGATCTCAAATAGGCTGTGTCCGTTTGCTTACACCATACACATCCAAAACAATAATTAGAGTAAATACACAATAGCGGAAGTCTTAAATATTAAATGAACTGAGAATCTAAATGTGATAAAATAAATAATTTAACCAATTATTTCCAAAAGGACTAAGACATAAACTTAAATAATTAATTCAAATACATTGTCTGTATAATCCAAATAAAAGTCTAATCGAAAACACAGGAGTTGCACTCGCATGTCGAATCATGCGACTCCATCATCACTTTAGCGTCCATCGCCGCAGCTTGCCCGTACACAGGAGCATTTATATAATCTTCAACAGTGGTACCTGCATCATCAACTAAAATATTCGACGTTGAAAGGGGTGAGCACACATCACGGCTCAGTGAGCAAACAAAACAATGCAATAAACATATGCTTGCATTCAATTCATATTTTTGGTATGGTTTATAAGTTCACAATGTGCTATAGAAAGGTTCGGAGGCCGCCTCACCTCTATACACGAGTGTGTGAATCCGCCCAATGAATATCGACATTACCGTCCCACATGCACCCACCATGGAAACAGTGTACCCAATGGGTATCGGCATTAAAGTACCACATGCTCCCATACCAACACGTAAGCCCCTATTGGTGAGGGCTTGCAAACTGGGCTCGCAACTAACCAATCCTAATGTCAAACAGTATATCCAAGGCCTCATCCTAGCATCCATTAATACGTCCATAGAGATAGAGCTAAGGCCTCCCAGTAGAGTCAGAGACTACACGGTCCGAGACCACCTCCCCTGATGCCCTACGACGTAATAGCTCTGCTAAGGTAATGGCGATACGACGATGTTAGTGGACAAGACTTGAGTAGAGATAGAGCTAGAGTCTGGTGACCAGGACACACCACAATATCACGTCCTCCCCCTGATGCCCCACTCGCATTAAGTACACTAACCACACACAAATATTCACATGCCTATTCCTAACATCACCATCATCATAATGTTATAAATAAACAAAATTAAATATGCATGAACAGTAATAACAAAAATATGGGATGACATGTTAAATGTACATTACACGCATACAAGCATGGAATCATTCACAAGATTGGACTCAATCAATAAAATAGTTTATTATTAGCCAATTAGTTTAGGTCTTATTCCCTCACCTGACGCTTGTTTGATAGTTCGCTCCGCGTTACAAGGTCTAAACGTGCTATCACAAGGTCTTACACGATATTAGGGTTTCGTTAGAATAGGTTTACATTGGTCGGAAACCAATAATGACAAAACACATCTCACAGAGCTGACCGATCACAGCACTGTGGGAAAAATCTGCGATTGGTATGGTTGGCCGGTCCCCACAGACCAGTCCCCAAGAGGTACCGGTCGCAGTACCGGTCGCATATGGTGCGACCGATATGGTTCGACCGGTATGTCTCCGGAAGACCATACACTTGGTTCTCACCTTCCGTCGGTCACCCTCTATTGATCCTAGGGTTTCTCCTACACATTCTAGATCTAAGCATTGAGTTAGAGTTGGTTCCAACACCATTCAAGTCTTAGTTTCGATGATCTCAACCTAGAACTTGAATCTAGGTTTATCGACTAAATTAGGATTTGACGGCAACATAGGGTTTAGTTCAATACCTCGCTTTGCATGGTATTGATCCAACTACAACTAACCATTCTAGATTACTTATGGTAGAGGAAGGTTTGAGCACTTACCGTTGACTTGAGTAACTTGTTCTTCGTCGAACGGCAATGTCGGCTCTTCCCTTTCCTTCCTAGCTTCTTCTCATTCTTCAGCCTCTTTCTTCTTTCTAGGGTTTGTGAGGATCATGGAAGAGGTTTTAGGAGGTTTAGAGAGGTTTATATAGGCTAGGTTTAGGTTTAGGAAGCCTCTTAGCATTAGGAAAGTCCTTCGATTTGAAATTTGGAAAGTGGGACTCGCAAAGATCCGTTTCCGGATCTTAGTGGTCTGCCGCGCAGGCTATACAGGTCGACCGGTACCAAGACCGGTACCATCGACCGGGATGAATTAATTCATACTTAATTTGGTCCATTTCGTACCTGTTTGTCATCCGCTCGTCCCGTCTGGCCCGGTGATGATTGAAAGACCTGTTACGACATGAATTCAATGTTTAGATCGAGTTCATGGAGTGCGGGTCTTACAGCTGTGGTGGTGGTGGTGGGTAGTGGTAGGTGATGGAAGTGGTGGGTGGTGGCAATGGCACCGGTGGTGGTGGGTGGTGTGGCGACGGTGGTTGGAGTGGTGGTGGTGGTGATGGCGATGGTGGTGGTGGGGTGATGTTGGAGTGGTGGTGGTGGTGGTGGTAGCGGTGGTGGGGTGGTGGTGGTGGTGGTGGTGGTGACGGTGGGCAGGGGGTGGTGGTGGTAGTGATGGCGATGGGTGGTGGTAGTAGCTTCCTTAAAATTAGTTCTGGAGCAGCCAGAGCTACTTTTTTTGGCTCCTAAATTTTGACTCCCAGAGTCACTTTTACCCCAGTTCACTCCTTGGGATCAAAAATTGAACCGGGGTTATCAATCGGTATTCTACTCCGGATTGGCTCCCATGGAGCTGGGAGCTAGGAAGTAGGAGTTGGGAGCGTTATCAAACGCACCCTAAGAATCAAATTTTAAAATTTGCTGCAACTAAGAATGTTTTCTATGTTTTTTAAACTCATGCCTAGATTGGATTGGATCGGATCGGCTTGGTCTAAAACTGATACGAATGATATCGATACCTTAAACCATGATTGTGTGGCCACGATGGTGCAAATGGAGGGTAGGGGTGGAGGGTAGAAGGAGGTGGAGTCTGGAGGTAAAAGATGAGGTGGAGGGATAAAATATAAAATATATATGATTTGTGAACACAACACTTCACAAAAAAGAAAAAAGAAAAAATTGGGTACTCCAAATTTCCTTTTATTAAAACATTGGGTACCTCAAGTATAAATTACCACACACAAAAATATCAAATTAAACACACTCTTCACAAGGTCAAGCCACTTTTGAAACTTGAGGTACCCCAAATGTCTTTTTATTAAAAAATTGGTAACCTCAAAGTGTAATTTACACTTCAATAAAAATATCAAATTAATGAGAAGACTGGTTTAATCAGGTGGTTGGACCCATTGGAGTTGAGTCATATATTTTATTGTGAGTCCTAGATCCCAATCTAGGTGGCAATTCTATATAATTTTTCTTTCTTAAGAGGTGGACTATCCCATGAAGGCAATAATCAGCTACACTCACATTTAGGCCAATAGCTAATTGGTTTTCATTTTGATTTTAAAGACAAATTAACTTATCGGTCAACTTTGGTCTTGACCAATATGTGTTAAGGGTCTCTATTAATTCAGTCAAAACAAACTGAGACAGACTGATTGACATCCCTAAATCCTTAATCTTGACCTTTATTTAAGGGCTTGGGAGGAAAGGGTTTGGGAGGAAGGGGGATGAATCCCTAACCTTGAGTTTGAAAGGTTCAAGGCAATGAGAAAAGGCAAAAGATTTGAATAATAAAATACAATGGAATACCTTAATATGAGTAAGAAACCAACAAATGAAAAAAGTTTGTGACACTTTGTATGCTTCCAGTTTCTTTTGTTTTCTCAGCTAAGTATGGGACAAAAACAAGATCTTTCAGCTTTGACTGATCCACCCCCTTTAACATCCATTTCTGGTCCTACTTCATCAGTTACTGTTCACAGTTCTTCCTCTGTAAGTGATGATCATATTTTCCTATTGGATGGTGATTTTGGTGACTTTGCAGAGGAGAATCCATCTCTTACTCTTATTGGAAAGGTTTTGGGTAGCCGTCCATACCGCCATCAAGCGGTTTTTGAAGCACTTCCGGCAGCTTGGAATTTTTCCTACGGAGGCGAGATCGTGCCTTTTGACAAGGATCTGTTTCTTTTCCGTTTCCTCCATGCATTGGATCTTTTCAACGTTTTAAAGGACTTTCCATGGACAGTTGCCAGAAACCTTTTGTCGTTGGATCATTGGTCTCCAAATCAAGATTGGAGTTTCTCTAGTTTTCAGATTTTGGTGCAGTTTCACGATCTTCCTTTGGAAGCTCTGCACCGCTCTGTAGCTTCTCGTTTGGTTAGCAAAGTTGGTCAACCATCTCAGATCACATTAATCGAAGGTTTGTTTCAGGGTCAGAGAATCCAATTCCTTCGAGCGCGGGTCACTTTGGAAGTTGTTGTACCTTTGCGTTCTTTCTTAACCATTCAGATCCATTCGGAGTAGGAGAGATGGGTTGCTTTGAAGTATGAACATTTACCTGGCCCTTCCATATCAACCTAGTTCCTCAAGCCCGTGTGTACCCATACCTCTGCCACTCACTGATAAGCCCAAACGTAGGAGCTTTTCCCCTGTCTATTCCCCATCTCTACCATCTCTATTCCCCATCTCTGCCAAGTGTTTGTCCCCTCTTTGTTCTACCACCTCTGTTCCTTGACCGGTATGCTATTCCTGTTCATGTTCTACAAAACCCAAAATTTACCATTGCTGTTCTACAACTCCTCCTTCGTTTCTCTAATATCTCTTTACAGCCTCCATCTCCCCATACTTCTCAGACCTCGCTAGTGCTCTCTTCCACTTCTTTTTCTTCAGCCCTCTTATTCATTGCAGCATCCTTCTCCTAGTGTAGGTACATTAGTACCTTCTGTAGGGATTGAGTTGCCTAGTTCAACATTCTCTGAAAATCCTACATCTGTTGAGTTGCAATCTCTTGTGCCAGTTCAGAGTGCACCCAAGTGAGCTCATCTTTTTTCAAACATTGAGGTTGAGGAAGAAACTAGCAATGGTCCTTTTTTATCCGACAACCCCATGGAGGCTAGGGAGTATTAGTCCCTGTAAGACCTACACTCCACTAACCCGGTTTAACCATGTCGTGCTAGGTCTTCCCATCATAACCGACTCGAGTAGACCAACTGTATGAATGAACCACAAGGCTAGGTAAGTGAAACAATCTAAAAATAGTGAATTTTAGTTGTGCGGTCGACTACCTAAACTTGTGTGGTCGAGCAATCAAATTGTAAAGTGAGACAGTCAATTTTACTTTGTGTGGTCGACACTTTTGGATTGTATGGTCGACGGATTCTGCGACCACACAATCGACCACACAAACCCAGTTATGATTCCGTGATTTGGAAACTTTTCAAAATTTGAAAGATCTCTTTCCTAATTGAGAATGGATTCTATATGGAGAGTTTCTCTCTCTATATAGAGAACGCCCCTCTACCTTCTCTCACTCTTTTGGATCATTCTCCAACCTTAAAACCAAGAGAAAAAGAAAGTGGAGAAGTTTGGAGGAACAACTTGAAGGAAGGAGCTTGAAGGAAGGAGAAGGTCTTGTAAAAGGGGAATTACCATTGGATCTTAGCCAGCTACGTAGAGAAGTCAACGGTAAGTATCCTTGTTTCTGCAATGGACTAAGTTAGGAATCAAATGGAATTTAATATTTAGATTAGCTTGAGGTTGAGTCTAAATAATGCTGAGTATGGGATTGCAATGGTAATACTATGGTTAGGGCAAAGAGGAAGGAATTGAACAGGTATTATGGTCATAGAACAACCATAGGATGAACCTTATTGATGAGCCGAGAAGTCGACTTAGGAAGAACTCGGATTGAAAGACAAAAATTGACTAAGCCTTATGTGGTCGCATCACTAGTCGATCATAGTGCCACTAGTGAGTCGACCACAAAGCATCGGGAAGTTTTTCAAAGTTGTGTGGTCGCATGATGCACGACCATAGAGTCAACCACACAATGAGTGGTCGACATATATGTGAGACCACAAGGTCAACCAGTCAACCAGTCAACCAACAAAGGATCTGTTTTGATTTTTTAACTTGATACAATCAAATCCTAATTTGAATCCATAAATTTCTTAGGTTCCCAATTGGTTCAAAGTAACTTTTAAAACTTGGAAGGAGATCAAACATCATTTATAGGTGAGGGAACAAGACCTAAACTAATTGGATAATAACAAGCCATTCTCTTTTTGTTTTTCTGTCAATTTGATCTGATGCCATGCTTGCGTGATTGTTTGTGCATCTCACATGTCATCTAATATATATTTTATATCTGTTCATGCATATTTATTTCTGTCTACTTATGATATGATGATGATGTTAGGAATAGGCATGTGCTTGTGTGTGTGGTTGGTGTGTTGGATTTGAGTAAAGTATCAGGAGAAGGATGTGGTATTGTGGTCTTCAGTTAAACCACCAAACTTTAGCCCTATCTCTATCTTGTTCTACGCATTGATATCGTCGTATCGCCGTTACCTTAGCGGAGCTAGTACGTCATACGGTATCAAGGGGAGGATGCGGTATTGTGGTTCAACCTAACCACCAGACTCTAGCTTTATCTCTCTATGGATGTATTGAGGGATGCTGGGGTAAGGCCTTGGATACATCTGGATAACAGTTAGGATTGGTTAGTCACAAACCCAGTTTGTAAGCCCTCGCTAGTAAGGGCATATGTTCTGGTACGGATAGAGTATCAGGGGATTCTGGCGGTGTGATATCTGAGAACTCTAGCTCTATCTCTATTTCATAGTGGACGATGTGGGGTGACAACGGTGTGTGATCCATTGGGCGTGCTCACAAGCTCGTGTATGGAGGTGTGGTTGCAAACTATCCTTACCATAACACATTTGTAAACTTATACCAGATCAAAGATATAAATGTGATTACGTGCATATATTTACACATTATTTTGTTTACTCACTGAGTTGTGATGTATGTTCACCCCTCGATGTTGAATATTTTTAGTTGATGATGCAGGTATCACAGTAGAGAACTACATGAACGGGTCATTGAAAGGACATGTGGCGGCTATGGACGTGCAAACTGTGGAGGATGCACATGATTCTTCATGCGAGTGCTTCCAATGTGTTTTTTAATAGTCTATTTCTATTTTAAGATTTGGAACACGTAACAGATTATTACTTTATGTTTTGAGTTTATTTAGAGATAACTGGATAAAATATTTATTTATCATGTTAGACCTCAGTTCATTATTAATAAAGATTTTCATTATTTATTTATTATCTCTGATTAAAAATATGGAATGCGTTTAGTTTGGTTTCGTTGGCACGGTCTTTATGTGATCTTGGTTTGAACCGTTAGTTCTTATAACGGTTCATCATATTACTGGTTAGACCAAAATTGAGATGTGATAGTCCCATGGATCGAAATGATTTTCTTAAGTTGAAACTGTCAAGGGTTGGGGAGTCCCTTGACAGTTTGGGTTTTTGGCAGTCTCCTCAAGACACATCGGCCATATCTTATTTTTTCGATGGAAACCAAAAATCACATCTCCAAAGTTGAGAAGGTAAGGAGGCATTTCCGTTTTACTGATTCCTATTGTGTTAATCCATTGGGCACTTCGGGTGGCTTGGGCCTTTTATGGGTGGCTAGTATTTAAGTTAAAGTTTATTAAAGTTTAGGAAGCCACTAAAAATGTTTTGGATTTTGAAATTTCTTCACCTTCCATGGGTTCTTTTTTGGTGATTGCGGTATATGGTGCACCTGTAAATGCTCAAAGACAGCCAGTTTGGGATCATCTTAGTAGGATTGGGCATAATAAGGGAAGGTGCTTGGCTTTGTTTTGGTGACTTTAATTCTGTCGTATCTTGGAGAGAGAAAGAGGGGGGTGGTACATCTTCTTCACAGGACTGCTTGCCGTTTCGTTCAATGCTTGATAGCTATCAGCTTTTGGATCTCCCTTCTTCGGGTCCGAAATTTACCTGGTCAAATAGAAAGACGGGGGGTGGTGGTGGTGCTGATAGGATACATTGCTAGCTGGATAGAGACTTCTGTAACTCCTCCTGGAGAATTAAATTTGATGATGCTGTGGTGCTTGTGGGTGCTACGTTAGGCTCTGACCATTCACCTCTTTTGATTAATACTGAGGGAGGTCCTTCGATTGGACGGTGCCCTTTTTGGTTTGAATGCATGTGGTTATGCCATCCTGATTGTTCTCCTGCTGCTGACTTTGGTTGGCAAACATTAGTTTCTCCATCTGCAGCTTGTACTCTTTCGCGGAGACTGGTAAATCTTCAATCTACTTTTTAAGCAAGGGAACATATATAAATGTTTTTGGCAATGTTCAGCAGGGTATTAAAGCATTATGTTCTGAATTAATTAGCTACACTTCAATCTATGCCATCTTCTACCAATTCACACACAACGAGCAGAATCTTATTTATTAAAGCTATTGGATGAATATTTATTACGGGAGGAATTGTTGTGGCCACAAAAATCCCGTGTGGATTGACTTCAGAGTGAGTGGTCATGACTCATGACCGTAACACTAGTTTTTTCCATGCTTCTACAGTGCAATGACGTCATAGCAATCGGATTTTACGCCTCATACTATCTAATGGATGGATAGTGGACTCCATCTGAATCTGAATCTCAGGTGTATGAGGTAATTTCTACATATTATAAGACTCTTTATTCATCAGTACCAAGTTCTGCTACAGCTGTGTCTACTGTTCTTGATATGGTCTCCCCTGCTACATGTTTTATTAATAATGAGTATCTATCTGTATAGTTTACCCTCTGACCCTCTGAGGAAGAGGTTCATAGTGCACTGTTTAGTATGGCCCCACTTAAAAGCCCTGCCCTAATGGTTTCCCACCCACTTTTTTTCAAAACTTTTGGACTCTAACCAAAGCAACTTTAGTGGTAATGGTTCAAGATTTTTTTCTACTGGTTTGTTGAATGCTGATTTAAATAAGACTTACTTATGTCTTTTGCCGAAAATCAAGCAGCTAGAATCTGTGAATCAATATCGCCCTATAAGCCTATGTGGTGTGCTTATAAAAATTATTATTAAAATTATGGTGAACCGTTTAAATCCTCCATTGGATGATATTGTTTCCCCATCATAGTCGGCATTCATCCTATTTCGGATAATGTTCTAGTGGCTCATGAAGCATTTAATTATATCCGAAAAAGAACGAGAGGAAAATCCAGTTTTCTGGCAATGAAACTTGATCTACAGAAAACTTATGATAGGGGGTGAAGTGGTCATTTATTGAAGCTCTTTTTCCTCAAATTGGGTTTCAGTTCTACCTGGGTCCATCTGGTCATGCAGTGCATATCTACGGTGTCCGATGCTATTTTAGTTAATGGAGCTAAACGCTGTCATGTTCAACCTAGTAGGGGACTCCGCCAAGTTGATCCTTTATCACTGACTATTTTTATATTATGTGCTTACACTTTGTCTATGATCATTTAATAATTTGTGGATCGGGGTCAAATTAAAGGGATTAGAATTCGGAATCGCTCGATTCCTTTGACTCATCTTCTGTTTGCAGATGACTGTTTGGTCTTCTTTCCGATTAATCTCAAAAATGTTACAACTCTTAAACATTGTATTGATCTTTTTTGTACGGCTTCGAGACAAAGTTTGGATTTACACAAATCTAGTCTCTCATTTAGTCCAAATACACCCTCTAGATTTAAGAGATGGTTTTCTAGGATCTTTAAAATATCATATGGTGAGGGGCCCACTAAATATTTGGGATTGCCAGTGGAGTTTGATTTGTAGAAGAAACATCTCTTTAATGATCTTAAACATCTCTTTAATGATCTTAGGGACCGTACCCTACATATATTATCTACTTGGAAGAGTAATTTATTGTCCTCTGCGGGTAAAGAAGTGTTAATAAAGTCTGTGGCATTTTCTATATATGTCAAACTATGCTGCAACGCATTATGCTGCAACACATTTTAAATTACCTTCATCACATCATCAATCCATTCAAAGAGCTGTTTGAAATTTCTTTTGGCAATCATCAAAGGATAGAAAAGGAATTCCATGGGTTTCCTGGGATCGTCTTTGTCAGGCTAAAGATCATGGTAGTCTTGGCTTTAGAGATCCTCTCTATCAAAATCTTGCCCAGTTAACAAAACTTGCTTGGAGGTTATGGCAATCTCAGTATTCTAATTGGGGTAAATTTCTAAAATCCATTTATTTCCCCCATTTGAATTTTCTCTCAGCTACACTTGGGAATCGCCCTTCATGGGCTTGGAGAAGCATTCTAGAGGATAAAAAATTTCTTGTAATAGGTCTTATATGGCAGTTGGAGATGGTACCTCTATTCGAGTTTGGGAGGACTTGGATTCCATCTCTTCCAGGTTTTAAACTTCCAAACTCTCGGCCCCCTGGTAGTTCTATTTCTCTAGTAGCTGAGCTGATTGATACAGGCTACAGCTAATCATGTTTGGTGAAGAGATCTTCTCTTTACTTTATTTCCTCAACAAGTGGTACATGCTATTTTGCAAACCCCTCTTCCATTGCTTGCTAGAGAGGATCGACTAGTTAGTTTGGCCTGGGCAGGAAATAAATCTGGTAAATTCTCTGTTGAATCTGCATATTATATCATTTCAAATTATTTTAGTAGTTTACATGATGAGAGAGGTACATCATCATGAAAATTGGTCCCGCATTCTGTTTGGAAAAATATTTGGAATTCTCCGACCTTGCCTAAGATAAAGACATTCCTTTGGAAGGCTTGTGCTGATGCTTTGGTTACTCCGGCACATTCCAATAAATTCCACTTGCAAAGGTTGTGGTTATCCTACAGTGGATATTGATCATATTTTGTTGCATTGTCCATTTTCTAAGGCTGTTTGGTTCAGGTCAGCTTTATCCTTGCTAATCCCAGCATCTGTGACTTCATTCTCTCAATGGCTTCAGTCTTGGACCCATTTGTTTGCCTCTTCCAAGAGGACTGCTCGCTTGCTTTGGTTACACGTTTCTTTTCTTAGTTGGTTTATTTGGTTCAGTAGGAATGACTTGTATTTTTTCTGGCAAGCAGTGGTCTCCTATTACTGTTATTGAGCAAGCTACTAAGGCTTTTACTGAGTTCTCCAGGGTTTTCCAGCTTTCTCATGAGATTGATACTGTTAGGAAAGAACATTTATGGATTCCTCCCAAATCTGGTTGCACTAAGCTTAATACTGATGTTTCATTCTCTGATGAACACAATACTGGTTGTGTTGGTTTTATTTTTAGGGATGTGAATGGCAGTCCCCTCCTGGCAGCATCAGGTAATATTTTGGCATCCTCACTTCTGTTAGGTGAGGCTTTGGCGGCTCGGGAAGGCTTACATGCTGCACTTGCAAATGGTTTCTTTAATCTGGAAGTTGAATCTGATAGTGCTATGCTTATTTCATGTTTAAATGGCTCTGTAACTAATTGTCCTTACTCTCTTCATTTGGTCATTGAGGATATTTTGTACTTGAGAAAACAGTGTAATGCTAAGTTCCAGCTTATTTCTAGGGAAACCAATCAAGTGGTTGATTCCTTAGCCAGGAAGACAGTGATGAATATGGGGATATATGAAGTAGGCCAAAATAATCACTTACATTTTTGTTTTTTAAAACTGAAACCCCCTGAACAGGGGAGTTTATTGAAAGAAAGAGCAAAGATGTATTAAATCCACAGTTAAACCGGAATCCCTAAAACCCATCTGCCGGTAAATTAATGCCCATTTCGTAACGAAATAAGGTGGGCATAGAGATTAGTCTGCTAAAACAATAGTCCCACATATATGACTCCTCATAAGTTGTAGAATGAACTGCCAATAAGCGGTAAGCTCCACAAACCCGACCGTCAAGGGACCCGAAACCACCCAACGCAAGTTAAAGGCTGCATTTATTATACATTCTTGGGATGTGTTCTTAAAAATGCATTCTTAGAATAGAGAATGCATTCTTAACATTGACTGAGAATGGGACTAAAAGAACGAGACATTTTCGTTCTGGGCTCATAATGCAAAAAATGGCTAAAGAACAAATTTCAGAATGTACTGTATTCTCTAACGCATTCCATGATCCAAAAACAAGAATGCATATCAAACACTGTTTTTGTCATCATAGAACGTATTTTCGACGTAAAATGCATTCTAATTATGATACCAAACACAGCCTTAATCTCCCCATCATAGCCTTGGGAAGTTGCAATTGTGAATTTATGATAAGAGTTGTGTTCATAGATGTCCAGATCAATGGATCGTGATCCTCTCTTATTCCCCCTCCGCCCAGATGCCGGCCGGAGGTCCCTGGAGCACATACTTGAAGAGCAGGTTCATAGGGTATTGGCCAAAATTATTTTTCTCCTGAATTAATAGGGGGGGTGGGGAATAAATTATAGCTCAGGAAAGGTTGGACCGTGGACCAACTTCAACCAAATCTTCCTAAGAAGTTTTCCGCTAAACAAATTATTTTTCTTGTACCAATTTGGTTTTTGCGGGGGATCAATTGCTAAATCTGTTTTAATATTGATTTTTAAGGACCAATTAGCTTATAGGTTGATTTTGGTCTAGAGTAATTCGAATTTGTTAGCTTGCCTACCGATCCGATTAATTAACATCCTTAATTTTGAGGGTTTTTCTTTTTCTTTTTTTCTATTTTTTTTTTTTTTTCCACCTCTAACCTAGAAGTTGAACTTTGAAAGATTGTCGATAGCAAGAAAAGAGCAAAAGATTTAAAGAATAAAATGAAATTCATATCACACTTGGAAAACAAAATATGATTCTATCAAAACTTAATATGAATAACCAAAAAGGTTTTAATTCCAAGTATTGAATATAGTATCAGCCATGATCAAAATCTATTTGATCCACATCAGGTCAGGTACAGAATTAATGGTCCAATGACACATAGATGATAATAAAAAAAAGTTAAAAAAAAAAAAATGGGGGAGGAGGTAT
The DNA here is from genome assembly GCA_028583415.1 of Protea cynaroides. NCBI lineage: Eukaryota > Viridiplantae > Streptophyta > Magnoliopsida > Proteales > Proteaceae > Protea > Protea cynaroides. Next base: position 26,151,038 of record CM053269.1, read on the forward strand.
TAAGTATCAGATAAAAAACGAACGCTGCTAAACCGATTTAAATCAACTGATCCGATCGATCTGATACTGATACCTTGCACCATGATAGCCAACAAATAATTGCCTACTTATTAAAAAAAAAAATAAAAAATAATTTTTGAGGTTTTTTTGTTCAACTAAAAAGGTGGATCTTGTTTTTCACAAAGTTAACAAAAACACTATACTCACTTACTGCTCTGTTGTCGACGTGATTCCTTGTAAGTTGTGGAAAGAACAGCCAATAACCAGTAAGCGCCACAAACCCGACCGTCAACGGACACGAAACCACCGGGTGCAGTTTGAACCTCCCTTTTATTACCTTCTTCACCAGGACTTCCATTGCTGTACAGATCCCATGGAGAACAAAGAACCACGTCACTTCCCACGTGGGACTAACAAGTGTCATATAAAAGTATATGTATTCGTGCATGAGACCCGACACTAGGAACGTTGCCAACATGGCAGGCAGTAGGGCCCACTCCCTTCCCAAAATACTTGTAGAGATATCACGTATGGGATTGTATACGGTAGGGCGTAGAATACTCGTAACCATGAGGTTCCATCTTCTTCCCCAAAAGTCTTGTAGAGAAGTAGAGAGGTAGGGTTCATCGAACTGAGGCTCGAGCTCTAAACCCAGGAAGGTTCGTGCCAGTGCTGCACTCATGGCTAGATAGATTTCTGCGCCAAGATAGATGTGGCAGCAGTAGAGAGTTAAGAGGGCGATTGGGTGTAGCTGCGTTTTATATTTATAGAGATATATCACAAGTGCCAAAATCAGGACTTTACATACCAGAATCAGAGGCGATTGGGTCGAATTTGGAGGCGATTTGGGGCTTTGAAGATTTGGGTTTTCTTTGGGTTTGAGGATCTGAGATGGTTTTGAATTTGGATGTTGTTTGACTTTGATGGGGAGAGAAGCAATGGAGATGAAATGGAAGAGAGATAGAGTGGGTTTGGTGGAGAGAGATAAAGGGGGTTGATCGAAGGAGAAGAGTAAGAGCTTGAAGTTGCCGAGCCAGGTGAGGTAGAAGAGTGTTGGAGCTCCGAGATTGATGGAGGAGATTTTGAATGGAAGGAGAATGAAGAGGTAGAAGACTGGGAGGATAGAGAGGAGCCTGAGTTTGCCACTTGGGATTTTTGCAGCTATGAAGTAACAGTAGATTAGAGATGTGATGGCTGCAACCCATACTTGGATAAAGCTTTTGATCTCGTCGTCCATTCTGCTTCTGGTCTTGTTGAACCCAGCATACAACTGTGACAAAGATGGCGGCCACAATTGAAGAATCTCGAATCCCAAATCAATCACTCATACTGCTTCAATCTGTTGCTGAAGATCACATCCATAGCAAACTGGTTGGTTCCAATCCAGAATCATAATGGATCAACGATAATAATATAAAGCCAATAAAAATTGAAATGAACGAGTTCAGCAGATTCCAAAGCTAAATCACATACCAAAATCTGATAACAAACTCAATATCATAAGCTTACGCATTACAGAACCGATGAAAAAAAAAAAAAAAAAATACTCTTCTCACATGAGAAAAGAAGGATAAAAAAGAAAGTAAGGAACTTTGAATCTTTCAATCGGTCATAGTTCTCAAGAGATTCAATCCAGTCAATAATCTAATAATCTATTCAAAGTTTCAGGAAAGATGCAAAATAGGGAGAAAGAGACCGAAGAGAGAGAAGAACGAACCCTGAAGCTAGGATCATTGAGAGAAGAGAGAGATGAGGGGGAATTAAGAATGTAGCTTTGTAATTTTCCTGCAACGAAAATATAAGTAGAAGACTTGGTTTTAGATCTAGCCTAGGGATTAGACAACAATTTAGATTAAGATTTTCAATAGAAAGTTTTAGAATAAAGAAGAGATGATTCTTTCAACAGAAGAGAAGGCCCATTAGGATGGAAGTGAGGTGAAATAAAATTTCCAATGGATCAACTGAAATGCAAAAAGAATAATAACTTTTCAATCAATGAGGTGTTTTGTTGGAAGCAGAGTCAAAAAATTTGTCAACAGGCTCCACTTGGCAATTTTAATACAATTAATGATCTCTCCCCATCAATTGCATCCAACTCAGCATATTTTTTTAATTCACAATTGATGAGCTCTTCAGCAGTTGCATTGAGAACAGTACTTTTTTTTTTTTTAATTGGCAATTAATGAACTCTACACCAGATGCATTCAAAACAGCAGATTTTTAATTCATAATTATTGATCTCTCTATCAGATGCATTCAATTCAGCACATTCTTACCAAAAAAATATATATATATATATATAAAAAAATAAAAAAATTCAGCACATTATCATATTATAAACATTATAAAATCATATTGATAACTAAAACTTGGGAAAATTATTTATACTTCTCTCGTACTTTACCCTTAATCCAAACAATTCCCAAACCACTTACATTACTATCTATTATATAGACCGTGTGTTAAGCATAAACATTAATGAACAAATTTACCCCCGAATAATTTAAAAGCAAGAAGTTTAAGACCATTTTCTTGAACAGCTCCGGCAAACATCACCTCTGGCGAGCATAACCTCCAACGAGCACCTTTAGCAAGCATCATGTTTCAGACATTCTTCCTTTCAAAAGTAGAAGTAGAAGCAGTTTCGTTGCTGTTCGTATCTCCTCATCTGCAATTCAAAAGCAGCCTTCATATTCTGCTACCGTCACGACTGAAACAGGAACAGCCTTCATCTTCTCCGTTGATCGAGGTGCTTTGACGAAGTCCCACTCCTCTGGCACTTCATTGCTTGTGAACACTAGCACCAGATGGTGGAAGACCTTGATAGTGGGTTGAAGAGATTGCCACTTCCAGTACCCCCAGTTGTCAAACCCGCATTCCACTAATCCAGTCTAACCTGATTGACGTATCATGACAGGTCTTCCCATCATAATCAGATCGGACGAACCAACTAGATGATGGACCACAAAGCCAGATATGGAAAAACTATTGACTCAAAGCTTGTTCGGTCGGATAACTCAAGTTGTCAGTTTGCATGTACTCTCCTAATTGGGAGAGAACTTTGTATGGAGGTTTCTCCTCTATATAGAGGACGTCTCTTCACTTCCTCTCACTCTTTTGATCACTCACAAACCCTAAAAGTGAGAGAGAGAGAGAGAGAGAGAGAGAGAGAGAGAGAGAGAGAGAGAGAGTTGAGAAGAAGGTTGGGAGAAGAAGAAAGCTTTGGAGAAGGAAGAAGGAGAGAAGTGGAAGAACTCACCGTCAATTTCTAGCAACCATCGACGAGAAACCAACAGTAAGCTCCTAACTTCTGTAACTAGGTTAGTGTATGTATGAGATTAGGTTCACAGCCGTCAGAGGCAGTGATCTAATTTCACTACGGTATGAGTCGTATAATGAATGTTGTTAGGGTTGTGTGGATTTAGGATCTTAGTGAAATCCTAGCCCTAATGTGTTTTTGATCTTAGAATGATGTAGGATGAACCCTAGAAAGAAGTCAAAGAATTGACTCTGAAGGAAATCAGATTGGAGGACAGCCTGAGGAGTGCCACGTAGGTTTTCTAGTCTGTGTTGTCCAGAAGCACCCAGAGAGGGACCGGACATGCGACCGCATACTCTCGGGAAGCGTCTCAGGGTTGTCCGATTTGTTGTTCGATCGCACATTATACAGTGCTGGACAGTCGACCAGACAATGTTCAGAAGGGCTATTTGTCAGACCGGACAGTGAGTTTGATCACTGTAAAATTTTCAGAACGGAACCCTAACCTAATTCTAATAATCTTATAGGATTTGTACTTAAGCAAAGCTGATTTTAAGTTCTTAAATAAATTCAACCAACACTCAATAGGTAAGGGACAAGACCTAAACTAATTGGCTATAACAAACAACCCTGTTTATTGCTTATTTTGGTATTCAATTGTTTTTACATATAACATGTCATCCAATAACTGTTTATATTATTTATGTATATTTAATTATATTTTTTTTATGCTGATGGTGATGAGGATAGGCATGTGTTTGTGTGTGATTGGTGTGTTGAATGGGGACAGGTGGTAGCTTCAAACCATTCACTGTACTGACATCATCGTATCGCTGTTACATTAGAGGATTTAGTACGTCATAGGGTATTAGGGGAGTGCTCACGGTGAGGGCCGTAGCTCTGCCAGCAAACTCTAGCTCTATCTCTGTATCATATTAAAGGATGCTGGGGTAAGGCCTTAGATACACTTGATGACATCTAGGATTGGTTTGTGACGAACCCAGTTTGCAAGCCCTCGCCAGTAGAGGCATATGTACTGGTTTGGGATAGGGTATCACGGGGGTGCTAACGGTGTGTGATCCATTAGGCCCTAACTCTATCTCTATCTTGCAGTGAGTGTTGTGGGGTGACATCGATTTTGGTGGGTATGCTCACACTCTCGTGTATGTGGTGGCTGTAAATTCTTTTCGTCTCTTTATGGGTTCTAGAATCAACCCATTCAGAGAAAACATCCCACAGTAACCCTAAGATCTCCATACAAGTTATAGAACACAATGATACAAATAAAAGAGAGTAATAAACATACCCGTTTGCTGTAAATTGTTCTCCGTTGAATTTCTCCGTGATTCGAGTCTTCTACAGTCTCCGGCAGATTCCTATGCTTCTCTCTGATTATGGGAACAGGAGAGGAAAAGTTACCGTGACTGCAGGGACTCTAATCAATGGTATATATAAGAATACCAAACCCAAACCTGGTTCAGTCCCACAGTGAACCAGTTTGGTTCATCTCATAATCAGACTAGAATTAGTCCACCTGTAAGTTAGACTCCCACTGAACAACTGTCAAACCGATATTATATTTAATTGTAGCCCACATATATCTTACATTCTCCCACTTGGGCTACATTAATTATAAATCACCAATTGGTCAGTGTGGCCATGGAATCCAATTACAAAACCCATCATATACTTTGATCCAGTCATCTAGCTTACCAATGTCGAACAACAGCGGAAAGTACACCTCAACAATAAGCGTACAACCTTCTGTCAGTCACATACAAGGGTTTGCTTAACAACATGAACCGCCTTGAGATGAATGCATGAAAATATAATTTCATGTGAGTCCTGAATTGCCTTGATATACCTCACAGGCAATAAACCTTAATATTGACCGTAGCAACCCGCCACATATCCTTTTGGTCAATATCACTCTTTGGCACACCGCCTTGAACTATGGCTAAAACCGCCCCGTTCATATGGCTTAATACCGCCCTTTATCAATGACATGTCATGTAAAATGCAATACAGCAATGATAGCAACGAATAAATGCTGAATAAAAATAACCATGGTTTTCATTAATAATCATGTCTAGACAAAATCAAAACATAAACAAGGTTTATATAAAACACAAGTTAAAAATCTATCACTAACTAATGACATCGAAAGACTCAACAACACTCATGCTCGACACATGGTCCTCGGAAAAACTTTACCGGCAAAACCTTTGTCGAGGATCTCGCAATCATGTAAACCGTCGAAATGAGCTCAACCGTGATGTCATTAGAAGCGATCTTTTCCCTTTACCAAAGAAAAACTTTAATTCTATGTGTTTAGAACCACCACATTTATCATTATTCTTTGCAAAGAGCACCGCAAAGACTTGTTATCACAAGTGTATCAAAATAGGTCTAGTAATAGAATCAACAACCTTCAAGCCGTAAATAAAGTTTTTCATCCACATGGCTTGACGAGTAGCTTCATATAAAGCTACATACTCGGGATGCTTGGTTGATGTAGCAATAAGTGTCCCGCTTAGCACTCCTCCAAGAGATGGCACCTCCCGCAAATAGAAAAACATATCCCGAGGTAGACTTTAGATCATCTCGGGCAACCAAAGAAAATCTGCATCGGAATATCCAACTACCTCAAGTGTAGTACCACTACGATATATGAGCATATAATCCCCGGGTCCTCTTTAAATATCTCATAACCTTCTTTGCCGCTGTCCAATGAGTAGGACCAGCATTAGATTGAAAACGACCAAGGACACTCACCGCAAATGCCAAATCAGGTCGAGTACAAACTTGCGCGTACATCAAACTCCCTACCGTGTAAGCATATGGCTTATTATTCATAAAGTCTTTTTCAAAATTATTCTTTGGACACTCGTTCCTTATTTAACTTATCTCCTTTGCTCATGGGTAAATCCCCATCCGAATGTAGACATATTGAACCGCTTGAGAACACGATCAATATATGCTTTTTGAGATAGTCCCAAAGAGTCCCCTTTTCCCGCCTCTACATATTTCTATGCCAAGTACGAAGGTACTTTCTCCCATATCTTTCATTTCAAAATTTTCAGACAGAAAACCTTTAGTCTCAACAAGTAAGCCCATATCACTACTAGCCAACAGGATATCATCAACATATAAGACAAGGAAAATATACTTACTCCCACTGATCTTCATGTAGATGCATTGATCAGACAAATTTTCAATGAATCCAAAAGAAGATATAATCTGATGGAATTTTATATTTCATTGCCTTAAAGCTTGCTTTAGTCCATAAATAGACTTCTTAAATTTACAAACCATATTTTCTTTATCTTTTTCCTTAAAACCTTCTGGTTGGACCATATATACTTCCTCTGCCAAATCTCCATTTAAAAATGCTGTCTTTACATCCATTTGGTGCAGCTCTAGATTAAAATGAGCTACCAATGCCATAATAATTCTGAATGAGTCCTTCTTAGAAACTGGAGAGAATGTTTCCATGTAATCAATTCCTTCCCTTTGTGTGAACCCTTTAGCTACTAATCTTGCTTTGTAGCGCTCAACTCTACCTTTGGAATCACACTTAGTCTTGTATACCCATTTTGAGCCTATGGGTACACAACCTTTAGGTAAATCCACAAGTTCCCATACCTTATTATGGTCCATTGATATCAACTCATCCTTCATTGCATCTAGCCATTTAGATGCATCACTACCATTTACAGACATCTTGAAAACTTGTAGGATCTTCTTGCTGCCCAATATCATAATCATTCTCAGTTAAATAAGTTACATAATCAGAAGAGATAGCTGACTTACGAGGCCTTGTGGATCTCCTTAATTCACCCTCTGGCTCTTCAACAGGAACATCAGCCTGAACAAGGTCCTGAGGAACAACATTCTCAGGCATATCCATCACAGGTTCTTCTGGAATGATAGGTTGCACCTATTGACGTGTTATACCTTGATCCCGTAAAAACTTGGCAAAAGGACCAAGATGTTGATCAAGATCACCCGGGTCTCCCATAATACTCACCTCCTCTATCGATCTAACAATCTTAATCTTCTTTGATAGATAATTCTCTACCTCGACTTTGAATATCTTGAAAACATCCAAAGAACTTGATTTATCGATAAGAGATATATATAACCATAGCGAGAGAAGTCATCAAGAAATGTAATAAAATATTTATGCCCTCCAAGTGTGGGAGTAGGAAAAGGGCCACAAATATCAGCATGAATCAAATCTAACAACCCCTCGCTACGGGCAGCCTTCATCTTCCTTGACCTTGTCATCTTTCCTTTTATACAATCAACGCATACATTCATATTATCATAATTCAAGGATTTCAAAACACCATCCTTCTCAAGTCTCTTCATTCCCGTCTATAGATATATGTCCCAAACGCCTATGCCAAAGGGTAGCGGAATTTTCATCCGGCTTTAGAACGTTTAGAACAAACATTCATAACCATGAGGGGAACAAGATTTAATTTATAAAGCCCATCAATAACAACACCATTTCCAACAAAGACAAGAATTATAAGACAATTGAAAACCTTCTTGATTAAAAATTAAACCATAGCCTTTCTTGGCAAGTCCGGAAATGTAAATTAAATTCCTCTTCATGGAGGGAACATAAACAACATCTTCTAAATCAATAAAAATATCCGAATCTATATGAATCCTAACTATCCCTATGGCCTCCACGTCAACTTCTACTCCATTCCCTACAAACACCTTCACCTCATCCTTGCTTGGCGTCCTCCTGGATAGAAACCCCTGCAAGGAATGAGTGACATGAATGGAGGAAGCCGAGTCAATCCACCAAGAATCCACAGGAGCATCAATATGAAAAGATTCAAAGCAAACGAGAGAGAGGTAAATACCGGATTCCTTCTTCTTCTTCTCCGGTAGGACAATCTATTCTCGCAGTCCTTCTTCATGTGTCCTTTCTTGTGGCACCAAAAAACATTCTCGTCTTTGAAAGATCTCTCGTGGTCTTGATGTTCTACATCCCCTCTAGGCTTGTCATATGGTTTCTTCCCCTTTTGAGAGTAAACCTTTCCTTTTCTCATGGGTCCATAACCGGACTGTTTTCCCTTACCTTTGTAAGGGTATTTCTTATAGGTTGTGGCACTGACACTTTCACCTTTATCCTTTTTTAGTCTAGTCTCCTCTTCAACACATATACCTATAAATTCATTGAATGACCATGGAGTAACTGAAGTATTGCTAGCGACTTTAATGTATTTATCCTTGATAGCTTTTAAAAAATTTCTTTGCATTCTCTTTTTCGGCACACTGCTCCTACCGCCTGTACGCTCGCTTAATAATAAGCATGCACTTCTTGTTGGCATTGGTCCACCTTTCCATTTTTAGTTTTTCCTCCGGAGTACTTTCGGTTGTAAGTTCAAGCAGCTTATCATCCGTAATAGCTATGTCAAAATCATTTAACCCTAGAGTAATCTCTAATTCCTCCCTCCACTTTTTTATAATTCGATCCCGACGTAATAGGTATAGCGGATATATCGATTCTAGTGGAAGACATCCCCGTTATGTAATCAAAACACGAGTTCAATTCATTAAATCAGCACCAAAGATATGAAAATACTCATGTTAACATACAAGATATGCTAGCAAATATGTATATATTTACAAATGCAAGCATCAATATACTTCCCTAGAGTCAACCGAAACTACAAACTTATCCTTTGGGACAAGAATGCACCGGTCCTCTAGTATCCGTGCAAACCGCGAAAGAATAAAACCTTCGGAATCCCATCACCTTTGGGTGTCCGAAAAAACCCTAAGTTAAAAACCCTTTCAACTGGTGCATGATTATCCTTTAACTTTGGCAACGCCACCTTTGGGTGGACATTGTCGTCTTTGACTCCGCCGAGGTGTAAGATATCTTGAGCTTTGAGAATGTCTTAATGCAATCGTGAATGCCACTTTGGTGGAACCAACCCAATTCCAATATGACATTAACAAAACCCTACTTGCAGTCATTTAGTGGGAATAAATAACCATGAATGACATAATTAACATGTTACCATTCATAAATCATGCACATATGCTCATCAGTTTATTTGGGACAAGACAGACTGAACAATGTGCAATAAAATTGCGAAACATGTTCCAAATGATTGGTTTTTAACAAAATATATGTCCCAAAGTCAATAAACATACTCATATAGCATATCAAATCAAGAGCAAGACGAGACAAAATCGCGTGTAAAAACCACGTCGAAATCCGACGCTCCACGCGCCCTCACGCGCCATTTAAAGGCGGCGGGTGGTTTCACTCGCTCGGAGCCGGTTCGGTCCGGCTGAACCGCTAAACCGCGGTTCGAATCCCGGACCGCGGCTCAGTCCGCGGACCGCTGACGCGTGACGTCAGCGCACGGCCGAGTGGTCTGGACCAGAACCGAACGGGCGAACCCGGTCCCGGCCTGGTATTGGTCGGGCCAAACCGGTTTGGGTTCGACCAAAACGAATCCGGTCCATTTTTCCGGGTCAACAACTCGGCTGTATGGGTCACTAATCGGGTCATGGGTATGACATTCGGGTCGGGTATTGGATCGGTCCACCGGTACATACTTTGTCTTTGGGTCGACCCGACCCATTTCGGGTGTGTTGCTATTGATCCAACTCGCCCGGTCTCCGGTTCGACTCGGCAAGACAGTTAGGGTTTCCGAGTCTCGCCGAGTCGACCCGGCGACGATTCGCCGCCGCCCTTTTTTTTTTTTTTTTCGGAATAACTGCCAGCGCGTGAGATTCACGCGCTTTTTCCGGCGGCGAGTGGCGGCGCGTCCGGTGGAGTCCGGCGACGATTTTTATATCGTCGGACTCGTCTTATCGAGATCTTCAATCCGACATACAATACAGCCGATTTCACCGGTTAGAAAAATTTTTACCATTACGATTTCATATTCGGGAAAATTTCTAAAATAAAATTTTTTTTTTTAATCAAACAATCCGTCCGAATCAATTACTATTCTCAGTTCATTGATTCTATACTTGTATGGAATTTCTCTGATACCAATTGTAAATTCTTTTCGTCTCTTTATGGGTTCTAGAATCAACCCATTCAGAGAAAACATCCCACAGTAACCCTAAGATCTCCATACAAATTATAGAACACAATGATACAAATAAAAGAGAGTAATAAACATACCCGTTTGCTGTAAATTGTTCTCCGTTGAATTTCTCCGTGATTCGAGTCTTCTACGCCTCCGGGCGGATTCCTATGCTTCTCTCTCGATTATGGGAACAGGAGAGGAAAAGTTACCGTGACCGGGGCAGGGACTCTAATCAATGGTATATATAAGAATACCAAACCCAAACCTGGTTCAGCCCCACAAATGAACCGTTTGGTTCATCTCATAATCGACTAGAATTAGTCCACCTGCAAGTTAGACTCCCACCGAACAA
>CM053269.1:26162227-26215217 GCA_028583415.1 Protea cynaroides
TTGGATACCGGTTGATGGTACCGGTCGATGGTTGACCGGTATGGCCTGTGCAGACTTGGATCCGGAAAAGGATCTCTGCGGGTCCCACTTTCTAAATTTCAAACCGAAGGACTTTCCTAATGTTAGGAGGCTTCCTAAACCTAACCCTAGCCTATATAAGGATCCTTAAACCTCCTAAAACCTCTCTCATTGATCCTCACAAACCCTAGAGAGGAGAAAGAGGTTGGAGAAGGAGAAGAAGCTAGGAAGGAGAGGGAAGAGACGTCATTGCCGTTCGATGAAGAACACATTACCGCAAGTCAACGGTAAGTGCTTAAACCTTCATCTACATTAAGTATTCTAGGATGGCTAGTTATGATTAGATCAATACCATGCAAAGTAGGTATTGATCTAAACCACGTTTGCCGTCAAACCCTAATCTAGTCGGTAAACCCTAGATTCAAGTTCTAAGTCGAAGATCATCGAGGCTAGGACTTGAATGGAGTTGGAAACAACTCTAACTCAATGCTCAAACCTAGGATGTGTAGGAGAAACCCTAGGATCAATAGGGGTGACCGACGAAAGTTTAGAAACCGGATGTATGGTCTTCCGGAGACATACCGGTCGACCATACCGATCGCACCATATGGGACCGGTACTGCGACCGATACCTCCCGAGACTGGTCTATGGGGACCGGTCGACCATACCGGTGGCACCTTTTCCCACAATGCCACGACCGGTATGCTCTGTGAGGAGTATTTTTGACCCAGTTGATTTTTCGACCAACGTAAACCCTAAGAAAATTATTCTAATACAACCCTAACATCGTGTAGGACCTTGTGATAGCAAGTTTGGACCTTGTGATGCGGAGCGAACTATCAATCAAGCGTTAGGTAAGGGAATCAGACCTAAACCCTAATAATCTAATAAATAGTTAAACGTTGTTAATATCCATGATTCTATGGTAGGATGTTTGTGTATACTCGCATGTCATCCTTTATTTTCAGTTATTATTATTGTTCATGCATACTTGATATGCTAGGATGTGACTGTTAGGCATGTAATTGTTTTCGTTGGTGTGTAGAATGGGAAGGACTGGAGGTCTGGGATCATTCCTCACACTAGCACCTTTTCGTATCGTTCTGTCTTAGCATGCTTGGTACGGGTAGGGTATCAGGGGGAGAAAGTGGCACTGTGGTCTCTGGCCTGGCCACTAGACTCTAGCTCTATCTCTATGCCATAGGGAGCTATGCTGGGATAGGGCCTACTGTGATGACATATAGGATTGGTTAGTTGCGAGCCCAGTTTGCAAGCCCTCGCCAATAGGGACTTACGTGTTGGTATGGGTAGAGTATCAGGGGAGGTGTTGGCGGTGTTTGATCCGGACGCTTTAGCTCTATCTCTATTCCATGGTGGGTGCATGTGGGACGACAGTGGTGTTTGATCTATTGGACGACTTCACACACTCGTGTATAGAGGTACAGTGGCCGCCAATCCTTTCTATAGCACATTGCAAACTTAAAATCAGACCATGATGTGAATGTTACTCATGCATATGTTTGTTGCATTGTCTGATTGTTACTGAGCTAAGTTGTGAGATCACCCTTGTATATATACATGTTTTTTTAGATGTTGATGCAGGTTATACGGTGGAGGATTACGTGGATGCTCCAGTGTATGGAGGCATGGCTACTTTGGACATGCAAAAAGGAGAGGACGAGCATGACGCTTCATGCGAGTGCCCTTTCTGCGTGTACCTCTATGATTTGATTTAATTCATTTTATTTATTTTCAGCTGGAAATACAGTTGGTGTAAGAATATTTATTTACGTTTTGGTGTGAAAAATAACTGGATATTTATTTAAATTTATCAATAGATTACTCAGTTCATTTTATTTAAAGACTTCCGCTGTATTTTATTATATTTTGATTATGGTTATGTGCAATGGTTTGTATGAGTGGACACAGTCTTATTGAGATCCTGGTGTGAATCGTTGGTCCAGTGATGTATCACTTACACTTCTGGTTCGACCAGAATTGGGGTGTGACACTTCTTAAAGTTGTCATTGCAAATTCCAACGAAATCTTATCCTAGGTTCGGGCCATCGTAAAATCATGAGCTGCAACGACATTCTATCCATCTTTGGCAATTGTGCCACCTTAATTGGAAAAATTAATTTTAGAATCTGAATACAATCATTTGTCAGCCCAAGGTAATCAGAATTCCCTGACTTAGATGAGACATTCTAAAACTCTCAGAAGTCACCTTCCCCTCCTAATATTATCCATCATAATGGAGGGAGACCTTGTGGTTATTGTTTATCTCAATAATGTGATAACCAAATGATAAGCTTTAATGGACCTAGAAGGATAGGAATCATGGGTAACCCAATGATGAGCTTTAATGGGCTTAAATTGGGGTATATATTTGAATGATAGGCATAAAGGGTAACCAAATGTTGAGCTCTAATGGACCCAAACTGGGCTATAGATTAGAATGATAGGCACTAGGGATAGTCTAATGATGAGCTTTAATAGACCCAAACAGGGGTATAAATCGAAACGGTAGGTGTAAAACCTGTACCCTAAATCCCCTATTGACCTGGATTTCTCTTGTGTCAGGTCTTCCCACTCAGAAAATTGACGTCATCGATGCGGATCCAATGGACGTATATTAATTATAGGTGTAAGACCCGTATCAATCTAACCCGGTCATACCACCTTGAACCAGGTCTACCCATCATGGTCGAGCCAAATGGATCAAGTGCGTGAGGGAGATCACGATCCCAGGTATTAAACTTGTAAGACCCGTGTCAATCTAACCCGGTCTTACCACCTTGAACCAGGTTTACCCATCATGGTCGAGTCAAATGGACCAAGGGCGTGAAGGAGATCGAGATCCCAGGTATCAAATCGACCCAAAAACACTTAATTTAAAGGGAGGGTCGCATACCCAGCTAAGTAGGGTCGGACCTCCCAAAGCAGAAAGTCAGACCCTCAATTTTGAAGGGAGGGTCGGACATCTTGAACCCTAGGGTCGACGGGATCATCGACCCTCCCATCGACCCTCGGTTACCGTAAGAAATAGAAATTAGGTAATTTCCTAATTTTCGATTTGGATTCTTTCCTAATCACAATAGGACTTATTTTAGGATGTTCCCACTCTATTTAAAGGACGTCCCTAAGCCTCTTTCACTCCTTTCACAACCTTAATTGAATTGAGAGAAAGAGAAGAGAAGGAAAAGAAGAAGAAGAGAAGCAAGGAAAAGAATTTAGCCAAAAGAGAACAGTTGCTGAGAAAACAGTATTCTTCTCATGTATGGATACTAATTCCATGAATTTCTACAGACCTTAAGATAGATATTGATGAGAGTGTGATCTCGGAGAAACCCAAACTATCAACCCATGGTTAGGTTTTTATGGAAAACCATAGGGGAAGGCATGAAAGCTATTTAGGTGGATGATTCATGGTTCTAGACCATGGAATGAATGTTGAATGGAATGTAGAAACAAACCATAGGACCCCAAACACAAAGAATGGACTAAAAAGAGGGAATTGGACCAAAGTGCACCGAGGGTCGCACCGAAGGTCGATGACCATCCGACCCTAGGTGATCCTGACCATCGACCCTCAGTGTTTGGGAAGTTCAGATTTGGGGAGGGTCGCACCAAGGGTCGATCATGACTCCGACCCTACCTCCGACCCTCGATTTAACGAAATGGTTTTTAAATTTAGAATAAATTCTAATTAAATTTTATCGACTTTGTTAGGTCTTCTAGCAATATAATAACATTATAAAGGTGATTTTAAAGCTTGGAAAAGTATCTATTAGCAAGCTAAGGTGAGGAAACAGAACTCTAAACTAATTGGTTAATAACAAACCGTTTTCTATTTTCTTGAGTCCAATGCCATGCTTGATTCTATGCGAATATGTTTGTAATGTGCATACAACATGTCATCCAATATTTCTATTATTTGTTCATGCATATTTACTTTATTGTTTATAACATGATGATGATGATGATAGGAATAGGCATGTGATTGTATGTGTGTGGTTGGTGTATTTGATGCGAGCGAGTATCAGGGGAGGTGTGATGAGAACGTCAATAAACGTTAACCTTTGGCGGGTCTCAGCACTTTAGCTCTATCTCTAACTCAAGTCTTGTGCATTAACATCGTCGTATCGCCATTACTTTAGCAGAACTATTATGTCGTAGAGTATCAGGGGAGGTGGTCTCGGTCCTTATAGTCTCTGACTCTACCGGGGGGGCCTTAGCTCTATCTCTATGGACATTCTGAGGGATGCTGGGGTGAGGCCTTGGATACATTTTTTGGCATTAAGATTGATTAGTTGCGAGCCCAGTTTGCAGCCCTCGCTAACAGGGGCTTACGTGTTGGTATGGCACTATATAGCAATAAACGTAGCCTTTGTTATATAATGTTCATGATTGGGTGCTTGTGAGTCGACGATAAACGTTACCTTCGGGCGGCGTCACACACTTGTGTATAGAGGCGGGGTCAATAAACACGACCTTTGACTACCTAAACCTTTCTATTGCATACTGCAAACTTTAAACCAGACCAAAGATATGAATTGATTGCATGCATATGTACTGTTGCATTGTTTTGTCTACTCACTGAGCCGTGATGTGTGCTCACCCCTCGACGTCGAATATTTTTAGTTGATAATGCAGGTTATACCGTTGAAGATTTTATGAATGCTCCAGCATACGGGAACGTAGCGGCGATGGAAGCTGAAGCTGAAGTAGATACACATGACTCTTGCGAGTGCAACTCATGTGTATTCGATTAGATATTTCCTAGATTTCTTTATTTGGATTTAATAAAGACATATATTTGATAGTTATTTATGTCTCAGTTGATACAGAATCATTTGCTATTTAAATATTAATATCACAGTAGATTCTCAGTTCATTTTATTATAAGACTTTCGCTATTGTGTATTTACTCTGATTGTGATTATGGATGTATGGGGGTTCAGATAACGCGGGGATAGCCTAATCGAGATCCTGGTTGAACCGTTGGTTTGCTAGCGGTTCATCACACCATTCTGAAGTGTGCGGAATTGGGGTGTGACAACTTGGTATCAGAGCATCTCAGGCCTTGTCCGTTGAACTAACATACATTCAAGACAAATGTGAACTGAGATAGGATAAAAGTAAAAACAGTAATATTAACACACTATAAGCACAAGTGATGGTTGAGACCAAATTTAAAAAGAGAATAATACATCTATTAAAGGGGAAACAAGTTACATACAATGAGAGAGAAACAAAATATATATACATAACTAAAGCAGAGTACAGTCCACAACCCGGACAGTTACTCCGTAGTACAAAGAAAATAAAGTACAATCAAGAAGCTGGAGGCGAAGGAGGAGGCGGAGCCTTACGGTCTCTGTCGTAGTCCTCGGCATAGACTCTAGTCAACCAGGCTATCTGAGTCTGAGTCGTTTGTAGACTAGTATTAAGATCGGCTACCCTCCTATCAGTCGCACACTGAACCTCAAGGAGCTCTCCCATCCGCGTGTCGTGCCATGCGTGTTCGGCGGCTGGCGCTAGCAACTCATCCATCCTTAGATCAGATCTGCGCCGAGCCTCCCGATCTCCCGCGGCAGTCTCCATCATATCGCAAGGTGGGCGTGAAGGACCGGCCGCATGAGAAGGACCGGTCTCGGATGCAGGATCCACCGCAGGAGAAGTACCAACTCCAGCCGCATGCGTAGGTGAAGGCGGGGGTATCGCGTCGACATCCATATACATACAGTCGTCATTGTCGACGGGATCCACATGAGCTCTAGCAGCGTCAGCCATCTCAATGCGAGTGTGAGGGCATACCATCTCGTTCCTCTCCTTGTCACTGACTTGGGCATCCCGCATACCCATCTTACAGATAGCCTCCCAATCTAGAGGCGACGAGAAGGTTTTCTCCTGAATCTTCTTATCCACCAAGTCAACCCCTAGGCGGGTCACAAGAACAGTAATCATGCGTCCATAGGGTAGATTACCCCTATGACCGGACAATGTAGCACTTTATAGGGAAATAGGAGAGAGAGGGTAACCCTCGCATACGAGTCCATGGCAGGGAGCTGGATGACGCACCCACCGACACTTTCATTGGTGGCGATAAAATACAGCCCCAACATTCACTCATCGGGCCCTACACACTGGGTTGCATGTTGGGCCCATCCAAGGATTACAAATGTTGCTATATACCACATGGTGCAGTATTATGACTCACCTATAATTAGGATACGTCCATCGGGTCCACATCGGTGACGTCAGCTGTCCGAGTGAGAAGACCTGACACAAAAAATCTAGGTTAGCAGGGGATTTCGGGTGTAGATTTTACACCTACCATTTTGATTTATACCCCTATTTGGGTCTATTAATTCTCATCATTAGACTATCCCTAATGCCTATCATTATGATCTATACCCCAATTTGGGTCCAATAAAGCTCAACATTTGGTTACCCTTTATGCCTATCATTCAAATCTATACCCCAATTTAGGCCCATTAAATTTCATCATTGGGTTACCCCTAATTCCTATCCTTCTAATCTATACTCCATTTTGGGTCCATTAAAGCTTATCATTTGGTTATCACATTATTGAGATAAACAATAACCACAAGGTCTCCCTCCATTATGATGGAAAATATTAGGAGGGGAAGGTGACTTCTGAGAGTTTGAGGTTGTCTCATCTATGTTAGGGAATTCTGATTACCTTGGGCTAACAAATGACTGTACTCAGATTCTGAAATTAATTTTGTCAATTAAGGTGGCACAATTGCCAAAGATGGATAGAATGTCGTTGTAGCTCATTATTTTACGATGGCCCGAACCTAGGATAAGATTTCGATGGAATTTGCAATGACAACTTTAAGAAGTGTCCTAGGTTAGGATTCTTGATCCATGAAATCAAGACATCACCTGACTGAGCTCACCACATGATAAAAAAAGATAGACATTGATTGACTCATGATAAAGACAAACTTTTGCAGACCTTGACAGAGAAAATAGTCAACTCCAAAGGATATGATTTGAAGATTTGATAAAAAGAAATGAAGATGACTACTAACTCACTCTTCCCAATTATCAATTCTAATTTATAACATTGGGCTCTAACTGGTAGAGACAAAGAATGATGAAAAAATAAATTAGGCTCTAACTGGTAGAGACAAAAAAATGAAAGAAATAGACTGAAATCTAAATAATAGAGACAAAGAATGACAGTAATTCAAAGCTTAAACTAGTAGAGACAAAGAATGAAAGAAATTGACTGGGCTCTAAATAGTAGAGACAAAGAATGACAAAAATACAATGCTCTAACTAGTAGAGACAAAAAATGACAAAAATACAAAACTCTAACTAGTAGAGACAAAGAATGATAGAAATACAAGCTGTAACTAGTAGAGACAAAGAATGATAGAAAATATAAGCTCTAACTAGTAGAGACAAAGAATGATAGAAAATAAATTAAGCACTAACTAGTAGAGACAAAGAATCACAAAAAATACAAGTTCTAACTAGTAAAGATAAAAAATCACAGAAAATACAAGCTCTAACAAGTAGAGACAAAAATGATAGAAATACAAGTTCTAATTAATAGAGATAAAAAATGACAGAAATACATGTTTTAACTAGTAGAGACAAAGAATGGTAGAAATACATTGCAATCAAAACATTATGCATTTTGCCCACAGTAGACCTATAATGACAAAATGTTTCACATCTTCATGATGGATCAGAACATAAATTGGAGATGTGGAACATGTCTAGGAGTAAACAGCCTAGGGGTTGGGGTCCTGCCAACTCTCTCAAATACTCTCTCAGATATGGGCACTTGCTACTATTTAAACTGGATGTTTTGCCGAATTAGATTCACTAGGATATTGATAATATGTTCTAACCTAGCAATCCTATCCTCAATAGTATTTGACATTGCTCTTGCTTTTCTTCCATAGTTTCCACTAAATCTTTAAGAGTTGAAATAAACAACTAGGTAGACTCTAAGGTGGGAGCTCTAGATAGTCTCTTAGTGGTAGGTCTTTTACCCAAATGACTAATATGGTGGAAGATGCTCTGATTACCGAGAAATAAAACAAAAATAGAAGAATCTTTTAGATAGGGTTGAACTAGGAAGAATTCCACATGTACAGTAAAGATGACTCAACCAAACAATGGGTTACTTCCCATGTGGGAATTCGATTAGATTAATCCCTGCCAATCTCATCGATTCAGAATAGTCTCTTGGTTAGTTTTTGGGGAGAGTGAATCCATGAATTGGATCACATCTCATACCAAAATTCCAACCACTCAAATACATCTTAATCAGAAGATTTGGAAAATATTCACCTATTTGATAAATCCCACACGAGATAACAAAGAATTCAGTTCGATCATGAACAAATAAGTGATTACTTCATCAATAGTTGTAGGGTAATGGTGAGAATTTCAGATTTCTCTCAAAGATTGGGAGGTTGAGTATGAAAATCTGACACGTGAGTTGTATGTCTTAAGATAGATGTGTACAATTATTTAGGTTCCTTGAAACAGGTATAAATAACCCTTACCTCCAAGCGACTTGAGTATAAACGTAACTCATGTGTCCCACCATTCAGACCAACAGGACAACAAAGAAAATGACATGAAACTGGACACTTCAACATGGATACCATTGGTGAAGGGAGCACTAAAATTGTTCAAAAACGAACCTATCATACAAATGTCAGTAGTAGATGGTCCTACCGGGCAAGGATACTTTAACGAGGATGAGAATACCTATCACCATAGGCATGGTGAATTGTAGGCACCTGCATTCTTTCATATACTGTCACACCCCAATTCTGGACTAACCAGTAGTGTAATGAACCGTCATATGAACCAATGGTTCAAACTAGGATCTCATAAAGATCGTACCAATGAAAGCAAATCAAACACATTCCACAATTATAATCAGAGAAGAGATAATAAATAAATAACAGAAGTCTTTATTAATAATGAACTGAGGTCTAACATGATAAATAAATATTTAAATCAGTTATCTCCAAATAAACTCAAAACATAAAGTAAATAATCTATTACATGTTCTAAATCTTAAAATATAAATAAATTATTGAACAACACATTGGAAGCACTCGCATGAAGAATCATGTGCGTCCTCCATAGCTTACACGTTTATAGCCGTCACATGTCTATACGACAACGGATTCATGTAGTCCTCCACTATGGTACTTGCATCATCAACTAAAAGTATACGACGTCGAGGGGTGAGCACACATCATGGCTTAGTGAGTAAACAAAATAATACGCAAATATATGCATGCAGTCATGTTTATATCTTTGGTTTAGTATAAATTTGTAAATATGCTATGGTAAGGATAGTTTGTAACCATACCTCCATACACGAGAGTGTGAGCACGCCTAATGAATCACACACCGTTGCCGCCCCACATCACCTACTACGAAATAGAGATAGAGCTAGAGTTTTCAAATCATACACCGCCAGAACCCCCTTGATACTCTACCCGTACCAGCACGTATGCCCTTACTGGCGAAGGCTTACAAACTAGTTCGTGACTAATCAATCCTTAATATCATCTATATGTATCTAAAGTCTTACCCCAACATTGTAAGACCCATACACCACGAACCCGGTCTAACCTTACGCTTTCATGTGGTGACCGATCTTTCCATCATAACCAGCTCAAGTGAATCAATTGTGTGAAGAAACCACAAGGTTAGATATATAATTTGAACCAAAATCATCTAATTAGGAGCGTGTGGCCGCGTACCTAAACAGGTGTGGTCGACCACACCTCAGAATATTGAAACCATTCGAGTCTGGGACATGTGGTCATAGTTTTGAGATATGTGGTCAATGGATTCTGCGATCACACTTGCGACCACACGATGCTGAATTGACTTCGAGTTTTGGAAACTTTTCAAAACTTAAGGGATCTCTTTCCTAATTAAAGTGGGACTCTATATGGAGGTTTTCCTCTATATAAGGGACGTTTCTTAGCCTCTCTCACTCTTTTAGAACCCAAATTGAAACTCTAAACTTAAGAGGTAAAGAGAGAGAGGAAGAGAAGGAGAAGAAGGAGATTTGGAGAAGAAAGCTGAGAGGAATGTTTTGCAAGAGAAGGTTCTAGCTCCTTACAGCAAGCTTAAGGTATGGACTTGACTCTGTAGGGTAGATCAGATAGAATAGGTTCTTTTCAAGTTGATGTGTGGAACCTAATACAATGATTCTATTGTAATTTTTCCATGGAAAACCATAGAGAATAGGTTAGGGATAATGGATGAGGGAAAAACTATGATTAGAGGCCATATAATGATCTTAGGGTGAATCCCATTGATGAGCCATGAGGAAGAACTCATATGAGAAGTAAAATCAACTAAAACTTCGTATGGTCACAGCTATGGTCGACCACAAGGTGACCAGAGGATCGACCACAGCTATTCAGGAAGTTCCCAGGAAAGGTGTGGTCACAAGGTGTGGTCGCATAACATGTGACTATAGGGTTCGACCACACAGTGTGTGGTCGCATATATTTCGACCATAGGTCCGACCACATGTCCAACCACACGATAACAACAAGCATATTTTGAGACCAAACAAGGTTATTGACTACTGTAACTTGGTAAACTTAAATACATTATTGTTTAGGTTCCTAATAGATTTAAAGTGACTTCCAAAGCTTGGGAGAGGAACAAACATCAATCAAAGGTGAGGGAACAAGACCTAAACTAATTGGCTAATAATAAGCTATTTTATTTTATTGTGTCCAATGCAATGATTAATTCTATGCTTGTATGTTTGTAATGTGCATCTCACATGTCATCCAATATTCCTGTTATTACTGCTCATGCATATTTATATTATGTCTATTTATAACATGATGATGATGATGCTAGGAATAGACATGTGATTGTGTGTATGTGGTTAGTGTACTTGGTGCGAGTGGAGCATCAGGGCGTGACATTTTGGTTCATCCTGGTCACCATACTCTAGCTCTATCTCTACTCAAGTCTTGTCCACTGACATCGTCGTATCGTCATTATCTTAGCAGAACTATTACGTCGTAGGGCATCAGGGGAGGTGGTCTCGGACCGTGTAGTCTTCGACTCTGTCAGGGTGCCTTAGCTCTATCTTTATGGATGTATTGAGGGATGCTGGGGTGAGGCCTTGGATACACTAGATGACATTTAGGATTGGTTAATTGCGAGCCCAGTTTGCAAGCCCTCACCAATAGGGGCTTACATATTGGTATGGGTAAGGCATCAGGGGAAGTGTTGGCGGTGTTTGATCCAAACACTTTAGCTCTATCTCTATTCCATGATGGATGCATGTGGGACGACAATGGTGTTTGATCTATTGGGTAAATTTACACACTCGTGTATAGAGGTGCAGTGGCTACTAATCCTTTCTATAGCATATTACAAACTTAAAAACCAAACCAAAGATATGAATTGAATGCATACATATATTTGTTGTATTATTTTGTTTATTCACTGAGCTCAAGTTAGAGAGTTGACCCTCATGCGCATAATTATTTTTAGTTTCTGATGTTGTAGGTGTTACTGTTGAAGACTACATAGATATGCCAACGTATGAACATGTAGCGGCCATGGATGTGCAAGCTGTAGAGGACGAGCAAGACTTGTCAAGCGAGTGTTTCCACCGTGATTACGCTTAGTGTTTAACTTTCGTATTTTGATACTTGTAATATGTATTAATTATGTTTTGGTTAATTGGAGATAACTGGATCATTTAATTATTTATCATGTAGATCTCAGTTCATTATTAATAAGACTTCTGCTATTTACTCAAATATCTCTGATTGTTACTATAGAATATGTTTTGGTTTAACATGGTTGGCATAGCCTATACGAGATCCTGGTTTGAACTGTTGGTTTTCATGAAGGTTCATCACACCATTTGTTAGTCTAGAATTGGAGTGTGACAAACATCCCTCAATAAACCCATAGAGTTAGAGCTAAAGTCTGGCGGTCAGGCCAGTTTCCATAGTACCACGTCCTTCCCTTGATACCCTACAACATACTAGTTTTACTAAAGTAACAACAATACGATGATGTCAATGCATATGATAGAATAGAAATAGGGTTAAGGTTTGATGGTTAGGTCAAAGACCACAATACCATGTCCTTCCCCTGATACCCTACTCAAATCCAACACATCAACCACACACACAAGCACATTCCTAACCCTAACATCATCATCATGTCAAGTAAAAATAGTAATAAATATGCATAAATAGATATATAACAAATATTAGATGACATGTGAGATGCACAATCATTCATCCAAGAATGGCATCATATCAAATTAACAGAAAAATAAAAGGAAGATGGCTTGTTATTAGCCAATTAGTTTAGGTATTGTTCCTTCACTTGTAAACGATGTTTGATCTCCTTCTAAGCCTTGGAAGTTACTTTGAACCAATTGGGAACCTAAGAAATTTATGGATTCAAGTTAGGGTTTGATTGTAGCAAGTTACAACAGTCAAAAGTCAAAACAGGTCCTTTGTTGGTTGACTGGTCGATTCTGTGGTCTCACATATATGTCGACCACTCATTATGTGGTCGACTCTATGTCGTGCATCATGCAACCACTGATGCAACCACATAATTTTGGAAAAGTTCCTGAGGATCTGTGGTCGACTCACTAGTCACACTATGGTCGATCAGGTGGTGCGACCACACAATGTTTCGTCAAATTTTGTCCTTCTGTGAGGACAAATGTCCACTCACGCTGAATGGACGGTGAATGATTTGGAGTCGCCACCTAGATTAAGGTCTAGGACCTAATATGTAGCCTCATCCTGAGATAAGACTTCTATTGACTCACGACCCAATGTATCAGCTTTGGTCCAACAGAGAACGGGTAAGCGCTCAAAGTACGCTTGGGAAGGTGTTAGGCACCCAAAATTGCCCGATTCGAAAATCGGCCTCCTATGTGATTCTACTTTCCTTAGACTTTATGGTTCTGACTGTTCATGGTCAATGGATGATGACTAGGGCTCATGGGGGATCCTATGCCAAGTTACTGAGTTCTTCTAGCTTAAGTTCAGCCAAAACATGTTCTCAAAGTAAGAAAATAAATAAAAATAATATATAATGAACCGAACCAAAGATGGTTCGGTGATGGACCGAATCGAGATGTCCAAAACGCCTCAAATTGCCTACGATTCCAATCCCGGAAATCAAGTCCAAAAACGTAGTTCGAAATGAAAGTGGTTAAGGTTTATGGATGTGGATTATGATTAAGCTTTCTTAGATTCAATTTATTCAAGTTGAAGTTTATGCTTGATGATGATTGAGATTGAATCTAGAGATAGCCTAAATGGATCGGTGAACGAGGATATGGATACGGATATGGATATGGATATGGGGAACCTAAGGATACTAAGATGAGGTACCGTACTTGGAGAGTCCTCCGTTGCCTACGATTCCGAGGTCCCGGAAATCGGGTACAACGTAGTTCGCTTCATGGGTTGTACTCTCGGGGAGTAAGGTGTGTCCCCCGGGAGTAGAGTGTGGCTCTCGGGGAGTAGGGTGTGGCTCTCGGGGAGTAGAGTGTGGCTCCCGGGAGCAGGGTGTGGCTCCCGGGAAGTAAAGTGCAAGATAGTCCCGCAAGACCAAGGTGCGCACTGCATAAGCACGACTTCAAGATAGAGCCCGCAAGGCTAGGGGGTGCGTGCTGCAGGCACGACTTCAAGATAGAGCCCCGCAAGGCTAAGGGGTGCGTGCTCGCAAGCACGACTTCAAGATAGAGCCCGCAGGCTAAGGGGGTGCGTGCTCGCAAGCACGACTTCAAGATAGAGCCTCGCAAGGCTAAGGGTGCGTCGGAAAGTACGACTTCATGATAGAGGAGTTGGATTTGTACTCGGGAGTAAGGTTTGTACTCTCGGGGAGTAGGGTTGTACTCTCGGGAGTAGGGTTGTACTCTCGGGGAGTGAGGTTTGTACTCCGGGGAGTAAGGTTTGTACTCTCGGGAGTAAGGTTTGTACTCTCGGGAGTTGGATTTGTACTCCGGGGAGTAAGGTTGTACTCTTAGGGAGTTGGATTTGTACCCGGGGAGTAAGGTTGTACTCTCGGGGAGTAGGGTGTACTCTGGGGAGTATGGTTGTACTCTCGGGGAGTTGGATTTGTACTCTGGGAGTAAGGTTTGTACCTCGGGAGTAGGGTTTGTACTCTCGGGGAGTGATGTTTGTACTCTCGGGGAGTAAGGTTGTACTCCCGGGGAGTAAAGTTTGTACTCTCAGGGAGTAGGGTTTGTACTCTCAGGGAGTGATGTTTGTACTCTCAGGGAGTAAGGTTGTACTCTCAGGGAGTTGGGTTTGTTTGTGGGCACATTGATTGATGTGTGGAACCGTATCTGGGAGTTTCCCAGACTACCTACGTATCTCAGGGTATTGACCTGAGAATCAGGATCCGCGTAGTTCGAAAACAGGCACTGTTCATTGGGTGACCCACTTGGGTCAGAATATGGGCGGTCCAGCCGGGCCGAATGATAATCCTAGATGATCTGTGGTTGGATTCACATTACATCTATCTAGATTCTGCATCCTAGGGGAAATGAACTGAGGGGTAGGGATCGTCCTAAACTACCCTTGTCACTTACAATCCTGATTTGGAATTGTTGGGCTAAGCTTCATGATTCTTGATTAAGACTTTTATCATTTTCCATTATTACCCTTCCCATGAATGTGGGTGCCTATATGCACGTCCCCACACCTAAGAATGTATTCTATCAGTGTACATGCACGACAGTTCGACTAGGGTGCAGCGAAAAGTAAATTCTTGCCAACATAAACATCATTCAATCATGGCATTAGCAAGCAGATCGAGATGGCGGTGTGCACAAAGCTAGCATTGTGAGCATGTGAACAGGGTAGCGCATAATATGACAGCATAATCAAGGGACATGATAGATGCATGGATATAATGACATAGACGATATCAGATCCTCAATCTAGCGGTTATATCTCCTCAAAAAATGATGATCATGATTAACACTTAGATTTCATCAAAATAGCCAAGATCCAAGGCTCAGATCTCATCAAATAGCTATAATCATGATCAATGACTCATATCTCATCAAATTAGCTATGATCTATGGCTTAGATCTCCTATCATGATCAGACTAAGAAATCAATGGCTCAGATTCGTCTAAATCAATTATGATCCAGATTCAACAATTTACATCACTTAAAATTTTCACTATGATAATCCAACGGTTTAAATCACTCAAGATCATAATCCAACCGTTCAGATTCATCAAAAACACTCATGATCAAGATTTAACGGTTTAGATTCACCAAAATCACTTACGATGATAATCCAACGGTTCAAATCGCTTAAGATCATAATCCAACCATTCAGATTCATTTAAATCATTCCCAAAGATAATCTAATGGCCCAGATCTTTCATCATGATAATCTAACCGCTCAGATTGATTAAAAGTACTTCCAAAGACCATCTAACGGTTCAGATTGTCAAGATCACAATCCAGCCATTCAGATTGATTAACATCACTTCCAAAGATCATCTAACGGTTCGAATTAATTAAAATCACATCAAAATTTCAGATCAATGGCTATGATCAACTCATGAAAATTGTATGGTCATGATCAATTCTCATAAAATTCAAATCGTGTGGTTGGATCACCCACATTAAAATTTCGATCATATGGTCGAATCAAATCACACTAATTTCAATCTCATGGTCGGATCAAATTTTCATTACATAAATCAGATCTATGACATTAAAACACATGGCTGGAATGGTTGTGATAACTGATCAATGGTGTAAGAGATGGTGGGATCAAGTGGTTGTGATGTGAATCATGTGGTAAAGGGATCACACGATTGTGATGTGAATCCTGTGATGGTGGGATCAATGGGATCAGATTTAATCATAATTATTCACAAATCAATGGGATCAGATTTAACTAAAATCAAATTAATCGCGATCAAGATCGAATTTAACATCGATGGACCAGATCTGATTAAAATAATACACATGGCATCAAAGATTAAATACAAAAAAGTGTACACAATATGCCGATACCAATCAAGGAAAATGCAAGAAATCAAGAACAAAACAAAATAGTTACATATAAACCGAAAAGAAGAAGAAGAACTAACCTGGTTCGAGGCGTCGACGATGGCTGTCGTATGACGTCGCGAGATGATCGAACGTTTGCCGACGAAGATTGCTCCTTCAAATCTTATTTCTTTTTTCCTATTTCTCTTTCTCTTTTTTTTTTTTGGACGAGCAGTAGTGAGGCTGCTCACTGCTGCTCCTCTTTCTTCCAAGGCAGCGGCGACGGTGCCGCTACTTTCTTCTTCTTCTCTCTGCCTCTCTCTCTTTCTTCTCCCTTCTCTCTTTTTTTTTTTTTTTTTTTCCTGGACCAGACCAGCTGCTGCTCTTTTTTTTCCACGGCAGCGGCAGCCCCTGCTGCTGCTGCTTTCTTCCCTCCTCTCTGCCTCTCTCCTTCTTCTCCTTTTCTCTATTTTTTTTTTTTCACTTCATGGACCAGCAGCAGAGCTGCTGCTCCTTTTTTTCCTGCGGCAGCGGCAGCTCTGCTGCTGTTGCTTTCTTCCCCCCTCTCTCTGCCTCTCTCTCTTTCTTCTCCCTCCTTCTCGGGTTTCACTCCTCCCTCCTCCTCTTTTTTTTTTTCTTTTTCTCTCATCTCTGGTTTCCCTGTATTTTTTTTTTCCACTCTACGGCAGCAGCATGCAGCCCTCCTTCTTATCCTTCTGTTTTCCCTTTTTTTTTTTTCTTCTTTGGAGCAGCAGCAGAGCTGCTCCCTCTTCTCCGATTTGGCAGCGCTGCGCTGCCCCTTCTCCTTTCTCCCTCTTCTTCTTTCTTCTCCCTTCTCTTCTTTCTTCTTCCTCTCTTTCTTTCTCTTCTTCTCCTCTTGGTTTCACTCTGTTTTTTTTTCTCTGGAGCAGCAGCTGCTCCCCTTTTTTTTTCTGGTTCGATCGCCAGTCCCTCCCTCTTCGGGTCTCACTCTCCTCCTCCTTTTATCTCTCCTCTTCCTCACTTTCTCCCTTTCCGGATTCCATGGCTGGGGTTCGGTATCTGTCGAATGGAGGTGGCTTGGGCAGGTGGTGGTCTTGGGGCTCAAGGTAGCAGGTGGTTTCGGTGGGCTCAAGAGGATAGGTGGCGGTGAGGGAGGGGCATGGAGAAGGAGAGGGGCTGGTGGAGTGGGGCTCAAGGAGAGGAGGAGGTGGCGGTGAGGAGAGAGGGATTTGGGGCATGGGAAAGATGGAGGTGGCAGCACCCTCCCTCTTTCCCTCCACCGAATCCTCCCCTTCTTTTTTATTTTTTTTCGGTTCTTCTCTTTTCCCATTCTCTCTCTCTCTTCCACTCTCTCTCTTTCCATTCTCTCTCCCTCTTCCTCTCTCTCTATTCCTCTCTCTTCCTCTCTCTCTTTCCTCTCCTCTTTCTTCCTCTTTATCGGATTCTCCTTTCTCTCTTGTCGGACTCCATCATCTTGGCCGACAACATACATAATATACTATAATATAGTATAAAATATACTATAATATAATATAGTATAAATAGTATAATAATATAATATATAACACATATATATATATATATATATATATATATATATATATATATATATATATATATAACATAAAACATATATTATATACTATATAAATGTATACATATATATATATATATATATATATATATATATATATAACAGGTACATACACATGGACCGACCCGACTCGACATGGGCCGGTCTAGGTTGGGTCGGGCTGGACTGATTGAATTTGACAGATTGGACTAAAATGGGTTTGAACTTGGTTGGGCTGAGTAAATATGGACCGGTAGATTTCTCTCTCTATTATGAGTCTCCCTCGCCTTGCAATTCCGCATGAAAATTTCGACGGCCTCTCTCTCAGATTTTCCACGCCCACTTTGAAGAGGATCGGACAAAGGAGCGCACCGGGTGCTTGAATCGTCCCCGATTCGGACGCCGATGAACAAAATATGAAGAATTGAAGCTTTGACGATAATTCGGCTAGCAACTCCGCATGGGACCCGCAGCGGCTTCGCCCAAAATTCTTTACGTCCACTTTGAAGAGGACGGACAATGGAGCACAGGGCACTTGGATCGCCCCGATTCGGACTTGGATGATCAAGATATGAAGAATTGGAGTTTTGACGATAATCCGATCGACAACTTTGCATGGGATCCGCTGGCGACTTTCGCCAAAATTCTTCACGCCCACTTTGAAGAGGACGGGCAAGGGAGCACAGGGCACTTGAATCGTCGGATTTGGATGTCGAACGATCAAGATATGGTTGAATTGAAGTCCGATCGATTTTAATTATGATAATTTGCCCAATAAATCCTTAATTTATGATAATTTATAGAAAAGCCCTCAGATTTAATAAGCCAAATTCAATCCGACTAAAATCGCGACATCCTCTTCGTTCGATATCGGAATGGAGTGATTCTGGTATCATTTCGAAGGTATTTTCATGACCTTGCTGTAGGGCCTGCCAAAACCAGCTTTGAAATCACCACTTATCGTCCAAACCTTGAATTGACCCGCAATCCTTCTGAATATGCCTATCAAGACTCTTGTTCATGGCTGGGGATGGCAAAAATGGGGTGCTTACACCTTCAGTCCGTATTCTTCCTAAGTTAATTTCTCAGTTCATCAATAGGGTTCATCCTAAGGTTGTTC
The DNA here is from genome assembly GCA_028583415.1 of Protea cynaroides. Taxonomy (NCBI): domain Eukaryota; kingdom Viridiplantae; phylum Streptophyta; class Magnoliopsida; order Proteales; family Proteaceae; genus Protea; species Protea cynaroides. Next base: position 26,180,983 of record CM053269.1, read on the forward strand.
TATGGCTATAATACTTGTTCAATTTCCTCCTCTTTGCCCTAACCATAGTATTACCATTACAAATCCCAATACTACATTATCTAGGTTCAATCACAAGGTGGTTTAAACATTAACTTCCATTTAATTCCTAACATAGTCCATTGCAGAGACAAGGATACTTACCGTTGGCTTCTCTACACAAGTGGCTGAGATCCGTCGGTAATTCCCTTCTACAAAAACCTTTTCCTTCCTTCCAGCTCCTTCCTTCTAGTTTTTCCTCCAAGCTTCTCCTTTCTCTTTCTCTCTTAGTTTTAGGGTTGGAGATTGATCCAAAAAAGTGAGAGAGGGTAGAGGGATGTCCTCTATATAGAGAGAAACTTTTCATATAGAGTCCTTTCTCAATTAGGAAAGAGTCTCCCAAATTTTAGAAAGTTTCCAAATCACCTCTCCAATAAGCTTTGTAGGCAACAAGCCAGCCCTTGCTATCGCTCTTTGGAGTGTGTCTAGGTGAGCGGAGAATGAAGACAGGGCGTACCATAGTCGTCTGATCTGGTTCTCCATCTTATGAGCATGCTGCCTCCGATCAGCCTGAGAGTCGTGAATCTTCTGCCAACACATCCTCCAATGTGGTGGACACCCAAAAAGGACCCACAAGAAGATCCTCACCCTCTCTCTTCTCAGTAGCAGGTATATCCTGTCTCGCTCTGACTCTCTCTGCCTCTAAAATCTCTACTGCCCATGCTGCTACTCGTGCTCTGAGACGAAGCTTGGCCTCTAATTCTTCGTCGTTGAGTACCTCTCAGTGCAGGTGCATTTCCCTATGGTAAACCAGTCAAAATCTGCAACCACTGTCTCATTAAATGCCACCTCTTGTTGGACATCAATGCCCAGGCGAAAGAATAGATGGGTAAGCAGTTTGCCGTACGGCAAGTTACCAGCCCACATGCACTCAGCAGCCACGACCATGACCCTCATCAGAACCTAAGGTAGGCAGACTAGGTGTCGAGTCAATAGGTTGTATGTAAGGTACTAGCAAAATGTAAAAGCTTCATTGTAATGACTGCTTTGGGGCAGGATGTTGTGCTGCAAGATCTGATAGTATACCCTGGGCACTGGATGGTAGTTCACTGTCTGATGCCGATGGCTTGGTTTCATAAGAAAACTCCAGATCTCTTCCCTCAAGCGCTTGTCCATGAATTCTTTCTCTTTCGACCAGCAAAATACAGCTTCGTTGGCCATAAAAATCCCCAACAATCCTTCCAACTGCTCGGTGTTGAAAGAGATGTCAACACCCTTTACCCGTCTCGAACTGTGAAGGTCTCTCACCAAATCACCATCTTCCATGCTGCTTTCCACTTTGAGATTACAGTAAAAAAAAGTCGTACTAAATCTGGCTGCATGACAATCTCGTACCAGAGAACTGGAGACAAACCCAATGCATCGAATGCCGCCTACACATTAAACCGTTCCAGCTCGTAAAATACCACAAAATGACCAGCCTTTACAAACTTGTTTTTGAATCAAGAGTATGACTCCTGCGCTTCCAAAGAACGGAAACGAATCTCATCCAAGATGGGAGGAGTATGAACTCATGTCCATTTGTGTGTTGTGGTCTTCCTTGGAGCCATTGGTCTGCAACAAGAAACAAGGCAAAAAGGGAAATTTTTACTAAGAAGTAAGGTAGAAGGCTGCAAAAACGCTAAAGAGATGTTGCATAAAAACCTGCAAATGCCAACGATCATATGGACCATGGAGATATCACACTAAGACAATGGTGAAGTTTAAATTATTGTAAAACTCCTTGGTAATGTCAAAAAAACAAGTAAAAGGTTAAGAGATTTAGTAAACAAGCTAGGAAGAAAAACTCGATTTCTATATGGTGAGATATGGAGAATTTAAGAAAACCGTGTTCGAAGATTATTTGGTAATGTGAAAGCCACTAAAAATACATTTGAGCATGGAGAATATTACTAAAGAGAATATGGATGGAAGAAATCTCAAGAAAAGACAACCTAGGGTTATCTCTTACATTTTCCAAACCTTAGAGAAGGAATTTGACATTGAAAATGGAAGATTCATACCTCTTGTCGATATGGGAGAAGTTTGAATGGAGCTTGGCCTTTAGAAGCACCAGATGCAAGGACGAGACTCCGGAGGTAGAAAGGAGGCTCCAACCAAACAATCTTTGAACAATTGTAAGGCATTATAAGCCTATAAAAATTGGTATTGTTAGCTTTCTGTGGGTGCGGAGTAAGCTTGGTATGCTTAGTGGGTGCTGGACACTAATAGCTTGCTACCTGAACTGTAGGCATGTTGGTGCCCTTCTGGTTATATGTTAGGTAAATTGGGTGCGGGTACACCTTGCTATGGGTGCAGTTAAATTTTAGTGTTGAGTAAATACTGAGCCCTATGAGGCATTACTCCGTGGACTAGCCATCACACACTGTGTTAGTGAATAACGTATATCTGTGTGTTGTGGACACTATGTGAATTGTACATATTCTGTATCTTGTGAAGTGCATGGAATAGACTCCAGGATGGGTATGCAAAGCTAGACCCGGCCACTGAGTAGTAGCGATATAGATTTGCATATATTTGTATATATGACTATGTATGCACGTAATCGATGTGTGAGTGAAGTGTCAGCTCAACCCCCCAGCGTGTCAACCTGGGATCAACATAAACTTGAGTTTGAAAGGTTCAAGGCAAGAGAAAAGGCAAAAGATTTGGACAATAAAATAAATTCTATTTTATACTTCAAAAATAAAATACAACGGAGTGCCCTAATATGAGTAGAAACCAACAAAGGAAAAAAGTAATAATTATTTTTTTTTTTTGGGTATTTGTTCAAACTATAAGAAAGATTTTGTCCTCTGCAAAGTCTGCCAAAATAATCACCAACATTTTTTTTTAACTGAAACACCCTCAACATGGGAGTTATTGGATGGAAGAGCAAAGATGCATTAAATCCAGTTAGCCAGAATCCCAACCGAGGGTAAGTTAATGCCCATTTTGCAAGAAGGTGGGCATAGAGATTACTCTGCCAAAATAATCGTCCACATGACTCCTCATATGTTGTGGAATGAACAACCAATTAGCGGCAAGCACCACAAACCTGACCGTCAAGGGTCCGAAAACCACCCAATGTATTTTAAAGGTAGCGTTTATTATACATTCTTGAGATGTATTCTTATAAATGTATTATTAGAATGGAGAATGTATTTCTAAAATAGAATGAGAATGGATTAAAAAGTAAAAAATAAGACTTTTAGTTTTGGGTTCAAGTGGAAAAAATGGGCTAAAGAACAAATTCCAGAATATATCGTAATTCTCTAACGCATTCCATGATCCAAAAACAAGAATACATATCAAATACTATTTTGTCATCATAGAATATATTCTTGACCTAAAATGCATTCCAATGATGCATACCAAACACAGCCTTAATCTCCCCCATCATTAGCCTTGCGAAGTTGCAGTTGTAAATTTGTGATAAGAGTTGTGTTCATGGATGCCCAGATGAGTGGGTCGGGATCCTCTCATGTTGCCCGCATCTTTTCATATTGTCACGTTCCTTCGGTTATGATCGCACGGTTGGAGATCATTCGATGTACAACGATCACGGGTTGAGAAACTAGGTGACATGAGAGGATCTTTATAGGGCATTGACCCAAATTATGTGTTCATCCTAAAAGCATAATAATAGGACGTGTGAAGTTTGGGTTGACCTAGCTCAGATCAAGTTTAAGGCTTAATAGGTTGGAGTATGATTGGAACCTAACCTTTAACCAAGCCAAAATCGATTTATGGCCCGGTTGATGTAAGCTCAATAGAACTCTAACCCTTTTGTTTCCCTAATACACTCTTCTCCATAAACAAATTATAGTTTCTTTCTTGTACCCAAAATAAAAAAATATAGTTTTTTTGGAACCCCGTTTTTGTCAGGGGAATAAATAAAGGAGAGAGGTTGTATGGGGAAACAGTTTTCAAGAAGGAGCTCTTGAAGGTGACTGAATAAAATGAAGGTGTTTTAGGGAAATTTCAAATACAAAGTATGAGGGCTTAGTACCTTTTTTCAGATGAAATGCTCAAGACCATAGATCTCATTACCTGTGGAACATGATAGAAAAACTTTTTTCCCATAAATTATAGCTAGTAAGCTTTCATCGATATTGATTTTTAAGGACCAATTAGCTTATTGGTTGATTTTGGTCTAAACTAATATGAGCTCGTTAGCTCGGCTAAAATCAATTGAAACCGGATCAATTCACGCGGGCCAGACTTGGGTGGTTTCAGTCTGCACCAAATAGGTTGTCAGGTTTTATAGGGTCTGACTGGAACAATTTACATTAAGAGGTTTAAGCTGGGTGGACTGCACTGTGCACGTTAACTAATGAACTTATCGGGTTTGAAGTTGTTATTGGATTGGTATTGGGCTGGCTCGGACTAAAATCTCAGATGGAAACCCATTAGGCCCATCAAGAAAGCTGAAGTAATGGAGCTAGGGTTTAATATTCAGTCTAAATCGGTCTTGTTCGGGCCATTATCGAATTCGAACTCATTGGCCTGATTTTTCAGGTTGGTTTCAAGCTAGTCCAGACAAGGATCGAGACGGTAGGATAAGCCATATTTCAAGTCGAAACATGTCCAATAACAACCCCATCGAAGTTGGTTTCAGATTAATTCAGACTAATCCGGTCCCAAAATTAACACCCCTATCGCTAACCTTGAGGGGATATTCTTTTTCTTTCTTTTTTTTTCTTTCTCGGGTTGAACCTCTAACCTAGAGTTTGAACTTTGAAAGGTTCTTTATGGCAAGAAAAGAGCAAAAGATTTTAAAAATAAAATACGATGCATATTACACATGGAAAACAAAAGAAGACACGAGTATCAAAATTGATATCAATAACCAAACAACGTTTTAGTTCTCATATTGAATACAGTATCGGCCATGGTCAAAACCTATTTGATCTAGATCACACGAAGAGTGTTTACCAAAGAAAAAAATTCAGATACAGAACCAATGGCCGAGTGACACATGGTTGATACTTAATAAATAAATAAAATACAGAAAAAACAGGAGGTATTAAGTATCAGATCAAAAACGACCATTGCCAAAACCGATTTAAATCAACGGATCGGATCAATCAGATACCGATACCTTGCACCATGGTAACCAACAAATAATTTTCTTTTAAAATTATTTGTAGGGGTTTTTTGTTCAACTGAAAATGTGGATCTTGTTTTTCACAAAGTTAGCGAAAACACTATACTCACTAATCGCTCTGACGTCGACTTGATTCCTTGTAATTTGTGGAAAGAACAGCCAAAAACCGGTAAGCGCCACAAACCCAATCGTCAAAGGACCCGAAACGGCCCGATGCAATTGGAACCTCCCTTTTATTACCTTCTTCACCAGGACTTCGATTGCTGTACAGATCCCATGGAGAACAAAGAACCACGTCACTTCCCACGTAGGACTAACACGTGTCATATAGAAGTACATGTATTCGTGCATGAGACCAGACACCAGGAAAGTTGCAAACATGGCAGGCAGTAGGGCCCACTCTCTTCCTAAAATACTTGTAAAGATACTACGTATGGGATTGTATACGGTAGGGCGTAGGATACTCGTAACCATGAGGTTCCATCTTCGTCCCCAAAAGTCTTGTAGAGAAGTAGAGAGGTAGGGTTCATCGAACTGAGGCTCGAGCTCTAAACCCAGGAAGGTTCGTGCCAGTGCTGCACTCATGGCTAGATAGATTTCTACCCCGAGATAGATGTGGCAGCTGTAGACAGCTGAGAGGGCGATTGGGTGTAGCTGCGTTTTATATTTATAGATAAGGATCACAAGTGTCAAAATCAGGACTTTACAGACCAGAATCAGAGTCGATTGGGACGAATTTGGAGGCGATTTGGGGCTTTGAAGATTTGGGTTTTGTTTGGGTTTGAGGATCTGAGATGGGTTTGAATTTGGATGTTGTTTGACTTTGATGGGGAGAGAAGCAATGGAGATGAAATGGAAGAGAGATAGAGTGGGTTTGGTGGAGAGAGATAAAGGGGGTTGATCGAAGGAGAAGAGTAAGAGCTTGAAGTTGCCGAGCCAGGTGAGGTAGAAGAGTGTTGGAGCTCCGAGATTGATGGAGGAGATTTTGAATGGAAGGAGAATGAAGAGGTAGAAGACTGGGAGGATGGAGAGGAGCCTGAGTTTGCCACTTGGGATTTTTGCAGCTATGAAGTAACAGTAGATTAGAGACGTGATCGCTGCAACCCATACTTGGATAAAGCTTTTGATCTCGTCGTCCATTCTGCTTCTGGTCTTGTTGAACCCAGCATAGAACTGCGACAAAGATGGCGGCCACAATTGAAGAATCTCGAATCTCAAATCAATAATTCATACTGTTTCAATCTGTTGCTGAAGATCACATCCATAGCAAACTGGTTGGTTACAATCAAGAATCATAATGGATCAACGATAATAATAGAAAGTCAATAAAAATTGAAATGAACGAGTTCAGCAGATTCCAAAGCTAAATCTAATTACAAACTCAATATCATAAGCTTACACATCACAGAACCGATGGGAAAAAAAAATTAAAAACTTTGAATCTTTCAATCGGTCATGGTTCTCAAGAGATTTCAAACCAGTCAATAATCTAATGTTTCAGGAAAGATTAAAAAAAAGAAAAAAGAGAGAAGAGAGAAGAACAAACCTTGAAGCTAGGATCAAAGAGAGAAGAGGGACATGAGGGGGCCGACATGAATTAGGTATGTAGCTTCGTAATTTTCCAGCAACGAAAAAATAAGTAGAAGATTTGGTTTTAGATCTAGCCTAGGGATTAGACATCAATTTAGATTATGATATTCAAGAGAAAGTTTTAGAATAAAGAAGAGATTATTCTTTCAACAGAAGAGAAGGCCCTTTAGGAGGGAAGTGAAGTGACATAAAATCTCCAATGGATCAATTGAAATGCAAAAAGAATAATAACCTTTCAATGAGCTGTTTGCAGGAAGTAGGCCAAAAAATTTGTCAACAGGCTTCACTTATAGCATTTTTAATTCACAATGAATGAACTCTCCACCAAATGCATCCAAATCAGCACATTTTTTAATTCACAATTAATAAACTCTCCATCAGATGCCTTCAAAACAGGAAAAAGATTCTCTCAAATCAAACTGCTCCTCAAGTTGGTGATCCAGTGACTGGAGTTAGTGCAGCCTACAAACTAATGTATTGACATGCACACAGCATAATCATTGATGGACAAATTTACCTCCTAGTAGTTTAAAAGCAAGAAGTTCAAGACCATTTGACTTGTCTGCAACAGCCCCGGCAAACATCACCTCCAGTGAGCACCTCCAAGCAAGCATCATGTTTCCGACATTCTTCCTTTCAGAAGTAGAAATAGAAGCAGTTTCGTTGCCTTTCGTGCAAGAGCAGCCTTCAGCTTCTGCTACCATCACGACTGAAACAGGAACAGCCTTCAACTTCTTCCCGGTCAGGGTGCATCGACGAAGTCCCACCCCTCTGGCGCTTCATTGCTCCTGAACTCTGGCACTTGATGGTGGAAGACCTTGATAGTGGGCTGAAGAGATCGTCATGGAACAGTACCCCTAACATTAGCATTGCTTCCAGTAATGGTGGGCTGCACAGAATTATGCATTTTCTTGCATCTGCAATAACATACCTTAGCCCACAAGCAGTAGACAGCGGTATAGAGAAAAACAGCCAATTGATCTCACAATCAGAAAAGCCAATAAACACCTATCTCTTGCCTTTGATGAAGGAGATGGTGATGCAGTCAGAGGAGAACTGGAGGAGGTGATGACTTTCCCAGAAATTAAGTGGAACATATTATTTGGAATAGCTCCTGTCATTGGGATATAAACGGGGTTGGACCATGGTTTAAGGAATCGGCATGGATCGGCAGAATCAGCCAATCGACTTGGAATCTGCCAGGGTCAATCCTGAGTCACACAAGTTTAGCTGATTCTCACAAATGCTAACCCTAGTCTAGGGTTTGTAGGGGGCCAATCCACCCCAATCTGATACAGAATTGGATCAAAATCGGCCAGGGTTGATCCTGCATCCTTGACCCTTGGTTGGACTACCAACATCATCAGATGATAAAAGAATTTAGATGAATGTGGCCCGGATCAGTCTTGTGCTCATTGTGAATTCAGTCAACAAAGATAGGAAGAAATATTATCAAATATGCTCTTAAAATCACATTACAATCACTAGTTTACAACATAATAACTGTCCATATTCTCCATTACAAGTTGTCAAACAGATAAATCTAAGATTTTGAATGGATACACTGATGAAACAAATTATACAGAAACAGATATTATTCCAGAATGGGTTGGGGGTAGGTGGATTCTCTATCTGACTCTTCATATTCTCAATCTGTACAGATTTACTCAGCTCCATTACTCTTCATTATCGACAAGAGAACATACATGCCACCCCCATCCATCCATTACTTCCATTGGCTACTTGTTCTTGGGTATTTATTTTCAACCTTGCAAATAATTAAGATATGAAGAATTCTAAGCCCAGTACTCATTTATTCCTCCAATTTACAAATGTGAAAGCCAAATAATAACTCCCCATGTGAAACATTTCATAGGTTGACAATTCAACCCATTAGCAGAATAACAGCTGCAACTGAATACTTGCTCCCTGGCTTTTCTCTTCCTTCCCTTTATTTGTTTGTTTCTTTTTGCGTGGCAAAAAATCAACAACCTCATGAATATGACTTTCGCATGCTTTGTTCGTAACCATTTTTAGCTTCTCGAATGGCCTCTTGAAGTTCTACATACATCTTCACTGATGACTCAGCAAAATAATTGAATCGATCAAGAACACCCACCAAGCTCGATCTAAAACGATCAAAACCTGAATTCCAGTCCTGTGGTGGTTCCTCTCCCAGTGGATTACTTGTTGCTTCATCATTGCCAACTGCTTTCCAGGCTGATGAGAATGATTGATTTGAACTCTTCCCTTGTTTTTTTTCTTGGCGAGGTAAGAAATGTGTGGTCTCTGCAGCTAACATTTTTATAGAATCTGACACATCTTTCGTTGGTAGGGCCTCAAGTTTATCCAACCATAAACCACAGGTTACACATATGGGAAGGCTGAGTTTCCACCAGGGTTGTTCAGGCATACTTCTTTTCCTCCTTGAAGTTTTCTGTCGAAGAAATATGCATTTCTGGAGCCATCCACATATAGCTCGTACGTATGCTTTCTGTGCATTGATCCACTTTGTGAAGCTTGAAGATAGAGAGCTCAGTTCATATTCCAGATGAGAGGTAGCATGCCGATGTGCTTCTGACTGCAATGACAGTTTGGCGCTCCCATTGTTATATGCTATACTGATGATGTCAAACTGAAGCTTGTGGCATTCAGACATCATTTCCCACATTCGACTTAATCTGTACTTAGCATCGACAAAGGAAACATATTTACAACTGGTTAAAGTGTAGCAAAAGGCAACTGAAGAATTTGTTAACAGATCTTTTGTGTGCAATGGGTAGATATTCACATGGATTTCATCTGTCAGTGTTAATGCTCATCTATAGATGTAATGGCTAGCAGGTTAAGAGAATTGGGAGACAGAAAACTGGGAATACTAAGTATAGAGATCCAAGTTCAAGGCAGAACTTTCTTCTTAACTTGAACTAAATCATAATGGTATGGTGAAAGTGATGATTTTAGATATAGATCAGCAGATGAAATATCCCTGCAAATACCATAGCCAATAATAAAGTAATCCGACATGTACAGACATTATCATGTCCACAGTGTCTACTTCTTTCACTTGTATATGTCAACGTAAAGGATAAAAAAAAAAAAGAGGCAATAACATGTCATACCCCTCAATCAATTCCTCCAGTTGTGGTTGAAGCTCTTTGTCCCTTAATTCCTCAATTCTCTTTGATATTGAGTCAATCCTGTGAATTGCAACTCTAATTCTTGAATGCAGATCCTTGACAACAGCACGAGTTTTATCAATCCGAACAGAATTTTCTCCCTTTGACTCCAGCTGCCTTAGCAGTGCACACTTAATGTCATACTCCCTTCTGATCATCCCACTAGCCTGAAAACAGCAGTTTCAATAGGTACAATAACCTTTAGTCAAAAGAGTTGAAAGCTTTAGCATTTACAATGACAAGAAACTTGGTGAATCTCAGAATCTGTAGTTTAAAAAGAGTTAACACTATGAAACATCTTAATGCCCGACATCTGGTATCTGTTTCCAATTATGAAAGGAGAATGTTACACCTTTTAAAATGACTGATGTCTTGGCTCAGACACTTGAACCCTTTCTCTTATTTTGTTACATTATGTAGACAGTATCATTACATCTACCTAACCAGATGCTGCAATAAATACTTTTAGCTGTATGTGTTGACTTATATAATGCCACAAGGGCGGTTTGAATATTTCCCAGATAACCGAAACTTGCTTTATAGAATCGGTCAATTGGGGTTGTAATGGTCTTTTTCTTTTCATTATTTTTGTTATAAATAAAGGCTATCCAAGCATTCAGCCCTGTTCTTTGTTGCTAACATGGTATCAGAGCTTTGTTTCTGATCTAGGTTTTCTGCAAAGAAAAAAAAATTTCCCCTCTTTCAGGATTTCCCCTTTCTTGTGCTAACCACCCTTTTGCTCTCTCTTTCTCCTTTTTTCATAAACCTCACCACCCACTCTCGGTTCTCTTCTTCCCCTATAGGGCAGCACTAATGAGGTCATCTCTTATGAATCTAGTGCTGCCATCTATTTTTACATCGTTAAAGGCATGATTTATTGAAATTCGATGGTTGTTGTCCACCTCTGCACCTGGTTCTTCCCTCTTTGATGATCAGGTTACTCTTTCATCTTGAAGGTCAATTTTTATCCTCTTGAAGACCCTCTTTTGCAATTTTTGGAAAGTCTCTATCAACTTCAACACCTGTAATCACATCTGCTCATTGCGCTATCACATATATCTGGGTTGTTTCAAAACCTTGTGTTATCGATTTCAGACATCACTGAATAACAGAGGCTGATGAGGGATGGGTTTTGGCGATTCTACGGTTTGATGCAGTCCTCATTGACTTGGCCGCCGGCGGATGGCTGGCGACCAGCTGTGGGTTCCGGTAAAGCTTTTACGGGTTCTGAATATGGAAGAGGAGCTTCACAGGTCTCAACCGTGGTTGCCAGTGCTCTGGTTCCTCCATCTGGGATTAATGGCGATAATGATCAGGGAGTGGACATGGATATTCCGCCGGGTTTTGAAAACATGGGAAGGTTGAGATCTGATGGCAGTATAGGTGCTAGGGTTAATGCCGACAGGGTGGGAAGTTCGGTACAGGAGGAGGATTATCTGGCGATGGGAGGTTTCGGTCCACCCTCACATGTGATCGCTGGCGATGTTTTGTCGATGTAGCAAGAAGGAGGTGGTCTACAACAGTCGACTACAGGTGATGAAGTTTCTGCAGGGCTGGTGTTCTCAGCAGGAGGGTTTCTCCAGAGAGATGGTGGATTATCCAAGGCGACTCTTCAGTCGAGTAGGGTTTTGCCTGCAACTCAGAATGGTGAGGTGAGTAGGGTTTCACCTGCAACACATATTGGAGGTTCTCAGGGACTGGAAACGGAGGTGTTTGCAGATGCGGTAGGGGTATCATCTGTGGCTGTGGATAGAAGTCCAGCATGCACTCGTCAAAATGGGTTGGGAGGGTCGGTTCTTCATCCAACAAAAACATTTGATCAGATCATTCTGAATAACCTATTGGCATTGAAATGGGAGTGTCAGAAGAGAGCAAGGTCGGCAATGGATACCCGACAATCTCTTGATATTGTTCTGGAAAATTCTGAAATGCCGGTGGGTGTTGAGAGGAGGAACACCATTGCAAGGAGTTCAACGGTGGATGACGGTACACTGGGAGTTTCAGGGGCGTGGAGTTGAATACTAATGGTGATCACCTGCAGGAGACCCAGTTAAGCGGTGTGAGTACTCAGGGTGAGACTTACGGAGCTGGTTTGGGGAATCAAGGAAGAAGAACCTTTGCGTCTGTGGTGGAATCGAGGTCTACTGATATATCTTCTTGACCACAGCCAGTGACTGCAGCTGGGATCACTAACGTGGTATTACCACAAGAGGTGTATGAGAGAGAATTAATGAAATTCAAGCAATCATTAATTGGCAGAATGAGCACTAAGGGATTGCTGTTTTCAGATATTAAGAAATCGGTGATTGAGCAATGGGGAGGTATCAGTTTTGATATGGTGTCACTTGGGAGAAGGTATCTGCTGTTTCATTTCCACTTTGAAGCAGACCAGTTATTTGTTCGGAAGAGGGGTGTCACAAGAGTTCAGGGTCAGATGATCTGGTACCAACTTTGGGAGCCGGATTTTAATGTGAATAAGCAACAGCCTAAAAAGATCATGCAGTGGATACGGTTTCCAGATCTTCCTTTCGAATACTGGGATGAACAACTTATTTTCACTATGGCTATAGAGATCGGGAAGCCAGTGACCTTGGATAGGAAATCTCATAATGCATTTCTAGGCAGGTTTGCTAGAGTATGTATTCAAATAAAGCAAAAATGCTCCAAGGAAAACTGAAATTTTGGTGGAAAGAAGAAATGGTTGGTCAAATATACAGTATTTCTTCAATCAGAAGGTGATATATGAAGATCCACCAGTTAAATGTGGTAAATGTTTGAAATTTGGACACAATGAGATGAACTGTGACATGTCTTCACCACAGGTTCAGGAAACACATGTTCAACAGGTTCAACCTATTGGTGCAGCCGAAAAGGTGCAGATGGTGGGACAGCAGGTAAGGCTAGATGGCTCTACAAATCAAGAGGTGGCTCATACTCTGGGGGACATTCAAGCCTCTGTGCAGCAGAAATCTCCGGAACGTTGGGCTGACATTGAAGATGAATCAGAAGGGAAAGAAGGTGAATTGATGGTGGAGAATATGGTGATTTCCAGTGGCATGGATACTAATGCCATGGAAATGGATGTATCCAGTTCAAAGGAACTTCAGGTTTTGTTGGTTGTGACTCCTAGTAGAGAGGCATCGTCGAGTAGACATCCTATTGATAGTATGCCGAGAACATCTATCATGAGTATGGAGGGAAATAACTCCCCAACTAATATTAGAGAGGGATTACAAAATCAGGATGCACCATTGCCAGTGTTTTCAGAAGGGGAAGGGCATGGACTGTCTCACAGTTTAGATACTACAATGGCTGGTGGGTCAGTGAGAGCTTGTGAAGCTGGTCAAGTAGAGATTGGTTTTGAAGACTTGATTAGGGTGGATGTAGCTCTCAGAGAGGGGAACGATGGTTTTGTGAATGTTGATAAACGCCAGGCAGCAAGGCAGGCGGGAAGAGGTAAGAAGTCTGGGGAGTCTTCGGCCATTAAAGAGGCTCGAATGACTCGATTGGAGTCACTGCGTCGTAAAGGTCAGTTATGAAGGTTCTATTTTGGAACCTTAGGGGTGTCTCGAACCCTAGAACAAGACATATTCTACAAAAGTCTGAGCATAATCCAGATATTATGGGAGTTGCAGAGCCTATGGTGGATCCGGCTAAATGCCCCAGGATTCTTCTTGATCGACAGGGATATGAAATGGAGATTTTGCATAATGAAAGGAAAGGAAAAATTCCAAACATATTGGATTTTTGGGAAAAAAAAAAAGGTATACCAAAGCCTTCTGTTACTTTATGTTCAGATCAGCAGTTGTCTGTCGAGGTAGCAGTAGAAGGGGTTATACATTTGCTTAGTTTTGTTTATGCTAATAATAGAAAAGTTGCTAGGAGAGAATTATGGTCGGATCTTGTTTCGATAGGTGCTCGGAGTATTCCTTGGTTGGTTATTGGAAACTTCAATTGCTACAGATTTTCTCACGAGAAATCTGGGCCTGGTCAGTTTTCGACTTCATCTGCTGGGGAGTTTGAAGTGTTTATTGACTTTGTTCCATTGAAAGGGCTCCCATCTTCTGGGGCAAAGTTCATATGGACTAATAACAGGGTAATTGGTCATGTACAAGCTGTTCTAGATAGAAGTTTGGGTAATGAAAACTGGTTTGATAGGTATGATCAATCTTTTCAGCGAGTGCTTCAAAGGTTTGGTTCTGACCATGCTCCAATTTTGGTGGGATGTAATACAATTCATAAACCAGTGAATACTCCATTTCGTATATAGAGGTTCTAGATGGAGCATAATGGTTTTAAGGAGATAGTGGAAGAGGTATGGCGTGACCCAGTAGCTGGATACCCATATTTTGTGCTTATGTCGAAATTGAAAAATTGAAGCAGCGTCTAAGGAGTTGGTTCAGAGAGGTATTTCCACACCTTGATAAAGAAGCTTATAAAACCAGGATTCAGCTGGAAGATATCCAAGACCATTGAGGGGTAGGCTATAATGAGATTCTAAAGAATCAGGAGAAGCAAGCCTTGAACAACCATGAGGAGGCATGTGCTTTGCAGGAGGCTTTGTGGTCTAAGAAGGGGAGAATTAATTGGTTGAAGGTGCGGAGATCAAAATTTGAAATTCTTTCATGCACATGCTAAAGGAAGGAGGAACAGAAATCTGATTCGTGTGTTGCAGACGGAGGATGGCCAGGTTCTTGATAACCAAGAGGAAATTGAGTATGTGATTTCTTTTTATAAGGATTTTCATAAGACTGGGGCATCTGTAATGCATCCTCAAAGTCTGGAGGTCATTCCTGATATTGTTTCATTGGAGGACAACTTAGCTCTAGACAAGGTTCCGTCAGATGATGAGATTAGAATAGCAGTTTTTGGTATGAAGCAAGATAGCTCTCCTGGACCTGATGGGTTCTCTGGTAAGTTCTTCTATCTCTGCTGGGATATACTAGGAAAGGATGTTAGTGCTGCAGTACGATCTTTCTTTTGGAATGGGATGCCAAAGGGAGTTAATAACAATTACATTACTCTTATTCCAAAGAAGGAGGGAGCTGTGAGACTATCAAACTTTAGACCTATCTGTGTAGGGAACTTTGTATATAAAGTTGTCCCTAAGATCCTGGCTACTAGATTGGGTGGATTTGTTGCAAAATGTGTGTCAGCGGAACAAGGAGCTTTCATAAGAGGAGGGCGATACATGATAATGTGGGATTTGCCTCAAAACTAGTTACCTTGATGCATAGGAAAACAAAAGAAGGGTGTATCGCTCTTAAACTTGATGTGCAGAAAGCCTTTGGAGTGGGACTTTCTATTTACTGTCCTCAGGAAATTTGGCTTCACTCAGGTATCTGTGGATAGAGTGAAATCTCTTCTTCAGTCGGCTTGAATATCAATCATGACTAATGGGGATCCTGTTGGTTTTTTTCCAATGGGAAGAGAGCTACATCAGGGGGACCCACTGTCACCATTACTGTTTGTGCTAGCAGAGGAGGTTCTCTGTCGTGGTTTTCACTATCTGACTTCTACAGGTAGTATTGAGATTGTGTTTAAAGGGAGAGGTGTTACTGCTCCGACACACCTGATGTTTGCTGATGATATTTTTGTCTTTCTTAAGGCAAGTTTGGCTTCCTGTAAGCACCTAAAGAAATGGCTAACGCTGTATGAAGAATTTAGTGGTCAGAGGATAAATCCAAACAAGAGTAAGATTTATTTCTCAAATGATGTTTCCAGAGGAAGGAAGGCGAAAATGATAGACTGCTTGAAGTTCAGTGAAGGTAGATTCCCAACCACATATTTAGGGGTGTCACTATTTAAAGGAAGAATTCATAGAGAGTACTTCAACCCACTTATGGATAGATTCCGGAAGAAATTCTCTACCTGGTACGGAAGACTGTTATCCTTTGCAGGAAGAGTGGAGCTTGTTAAATCAGTGTTATGTAGTGCCTTTATACACAGCTTCCCAGTATACAAATGGCCATTGGCTATGATAAAAAGGGCAAAAGGATGGATACGGAACTTTATTTAGACTGGAGATTTATATAAGAGGAAGTTTATGGTTGTTAAATGGGATATTATGTGATTCCCCAAGAAAGAAGGTGGTCTGGATCATAATCTGTAGCCCAGTTATATGAAACTAGGGTTCAGATCCAAGACCATAACCTGTAGCCCAGTGTCATAAAAATGTGCTTGGACCAACTGAAAACCCCATAATATACTGGAAACCTATAAAACCAAAATGACAAGTTGCAGCCCCCTAAAATATATTGGTGTATGAAGTATGGACAAAAGCCAGTATTTTTGCTCCAAGTTACGGAACAATATTTAAACTGAATAACCAAGGGTGTCAGTTAACAATGAGGTAGTTCCAACATATATATATAGCATGTACTGACATTTACATACCTAGTTCAATGTTCAAATAATCTGCGTATGTAGCAACAAGTGTTTAATAGGAAAGCAGATAGTCCCTCTACCACAGCCATCCAGGCAATTTTATTGCATACGCTATTAGGTTCTCGAAAGTCACAAATACATATACAGATATTTACTCGATATGCAACAGAACAATTATAATTAATACCACTAAGATCAAAACAAGTTCTTTACCTTGACTTCATCATAAAGCTTCCTCTCCCATGCATATAGCCTATCTAAGGTGGAGACATGACTGCCTGAATTCATGCAACTGAACAGATCACTACCTAAGTCCTCAATATAGTCTTTCGAATTTGATCCAAGAAGATTCCTGGATGATGAGGAACGGGATGATGTTGTCCTATGCCAAGTTAAATACTTTACTGTTGTCACAGCAGGCTCTAAATAAAAACAAACAAAGAATAAGTAAGCAACCAGAATCTTGAGAAACGGTCAAAATTACAAAAGTTCCAATTCCAATGATGAGGTTAGTTTACAGATAAGAAGATACTACAGTTCTTAATCTGTGACTCTACATTTGCACTTGTTTGACACTTGGATACCTTAACATTTCTATCTGTGTAGGACAGTAATCGGCATCACTGCCATATAATATGCATGTCAAGTAATAAAACATATATATATATATATATATATATATATATATATATATATATATATATATATATATATATATATATATATATATATATATATATAATATGGTCCTATAAGTCTATAATTGTTTGACTATACATTAAAAGGACTAATAATTCAATGAAAGATAATATTTTGATGGGGAAATGTCATTTGCATCGCCTTGGCCCAATATAAAATGTTAATAATAAAAGCTATTCAACTTTACTGATATTTCTAATATTTTACAATTTTTATAGCATAAGTATTAAAGCTGGTATTACTTTTAGTTGTCTAAAATTTGTATTTAGTAAGGAGTTTCTTTGGTAAGGAATTCCCTCATCTGGTCTCTGATTTTGGAAATGTGGTAACATGTATAAACATGAGAAATCAAGAACATAAAATGGGTTTGAAGTCCCTTAACCATATCATGGGGTCTTCATGGGTCTGGATCATTGTGGTACAGTGACAGGCCAACCACAGGGAAGAAAGCATTCTGAACAATCCACTATGGTGTTTCTAAGTGGAATAAAGGTAGTTGCCACTATCTTCAATAAAATATTGCAGGTTATTAAATATTGGAGTGTATCTTTGGGAACAACTGATAGACAGCCATGTATTGATTGATAACAGGTCAGGGGAATCTCACATAGAAAACATATGAAAATGCATGCCCACATTTTTACTACATAATCTTCCAGATGATGAACTGCCTAGCTGTATGTAACAAGTTGTTGGTTTACACTCTTTCCCTATGTGTTTGTGTGTGTGCATGTGTGTGCTTGTATTTGACAGAATTGTAGGCAAAAGATTCTATTTAAAAGCCCTTAATTGTGTTGAAACTTGAAAGAATTACCCTCTGCATATATAAAGAAACAGGAGTGGAAGCATTTTTATTTTTTACTCTGATTTTTTTTTCCTTCTCTGCTTCCATCCACTTCATTTGTTCTTAATTCGGTTAAGCAATTTAAAGTTTATGTCCTCTAATTTAACCTGGTTATATATATATATATATATATATATATATATATATATATATATATATATATATATATATAAAGAGAGAGAGAGAGAGAGAGAGAGAAGAAAACAAGGAAAAAAGACGAATTATGTTCCCATAAGTATCCCAGTATTTACACAGGCTATCAATGGATCAGATCAACATGTAGATCTAGTCAAATACGGATCATCATATTGGGTATAGATCTTAACATTTGATTCATTTAAAATTGGACCAAATGTGGATCGACCCGTCTGAAAAGTGTGTGGACTGAACACTTAGAAGCTCTCTGGTTCATAAATTTTGCAGGGAAGTATGTACGAGACATTAAGATCTAAAGAATTCATAATATTGCTTCGATATGTAAAGAGTGAAGAGTCTATATCAATTATCAAAGACCCCTTTCAAAACAGTCAACCCTGAGTATATGCTACAACACTTGCGATGTATTATACAAATAAACTGGAGTAGTGTTTTCTCTGGGGGAATGTTTCTCACCTTTGTGGGCCTCATATAGTAAAGTCGTTCATCTAGTGTCTATCTTCTTCATACAAATACAAACTGGAGCGGTTGTTTTCTATAAGGGGTGTGTTTCTCACACTTGTAAGCCTCATATAGTAGTTGTTTATCTAGAGCCTATATCTTCTTTCTTGGGTCTCCCCTCCCAACAAAGCCTATTATTTGAATAAGCAAAGCGATAGCGCATGTACAATCTGACTCAAGTTAAATCTAAATCCTATTGGATTTGAATCAAGACCCAAAAATTTCAGATCCAAAGGATCTCAGATTGAGATGTGACCTATAGATAACTTTAATCAATGGTTTCCTGTTTGTATCAATTTTCTTCTCATACACAACTTTCACCAGTACCAATATACATAGAATGTCATATAATCACAATGATCACATGATAAAATAAATTTATTAATTATATAATTTTCCAGAGTTGCTGCTTGCATCTTGACCCAACAACAAAATCTGTATTCAAGTAGATAAAAGATATGATTGACAGAAAGATATGAAGTAAGATGGAAAGAATATCAAAAGTAACATAGAAGTTAGAATCATGAAGAACAGAATATCAGAAATAACAAGAGAAAAGGTTTATAGTCTTGCCTTCAGGAAGTTGGATTGGGTCCTTGCCACAAGAAAAACAGGCCTTAAAAAACATGGATGCCCTTGACTTCCCTGCCACACCATAGGATTCCCTTTAGAATCTCATACTTCGTCTTCAAGGAAGACATTACAAGAAGAAAACAACATCAAATTATTGCTTCAAGCAGTATCAGGCATCTGAAATTAATAATTCCTCCCCTATTTAAGATCCATTCCTTATTAGCCCAGGGTTTTGAACCAACCAAAATTGAACCAAACAAAAAACTTTCCCATGCAAAACTAAAACAATGAAAGACCACATGGGCTAGTCAGGACTATCATTTTGGGCTTAATGTGGCAGGTATTTTGAAGGAGGGGATCATCAGCTTCTGATGGTCCAAAACCCAGCAACTACATCACATGGAAAGTGGATCTAAGAGAAGTGCCACAGTTTTTAGATTATGCCTCACTACAATTCACCATCTTCTAAATTATTTTCATGGATACTCAACATAACAAGTTCCTCTGAAATGGGAAATTAATGAAAACAATGAGATAACATGTCTCACCTTCTTTCCCAGGGAAAATTGGACGGAAACGCAATTTATTGGCTTCAAGCATACGGGGAACTTCTTTTCCAGATTCTGAAGCTTTAAGGAAGAAAAATTCAACTTCTTTTATGCTTGAAAGAAAGTCCTTAGGTGCAAGCTTATTTTCATTTCCAGATTCTTTCTCTGCTATTTTCTTGTCAAGGGGAAGTGGAACCACAGCAGCTGTGGTCCTTAATGGTGTCAAATCAGTGGACTTTACTTTCACAGCATTCAAAAGTTCAGCTCCTGTAGCTATACTCCTGGCAGATGGAATAGCATGATAAGTATTAGTTGAATGAGAATCCAATACCCTATTGTGGTTTTCAAAACTTCGAACAAGATTATCTGTAGAAGGTTCATCAAATTCATCTTCAGACTCCTCAGATTCCATTCTTCCTGTATAATTAGATTTCTGTTCATCGTCCTCCAGTTCAGGAATTCCCTCCTCTTCCCTAAGCCGTCTTATATTATCATAAGTGTCCAAACCATCATGGTTCAACTCCCTACCATCTTGAAAAGAGAACTGATTGTCAACTGGATGGAAAAGGCCAAAATAATCCCAAG
The DNA here is from genome assembly GCA_028583415.1 of Protea cynaroides. Taxonomy (NCBI): domain Eukaryota; kingdom Viridiplantae; phylum Streptophyta; class Magnoliopsida; order Proteales; family Proteaceae; genus Protea; species Protea cynaroides. The sequence continues at coordinate 26,201,191 of CM053269.1, forward strand.
GTGAAGTCCCAGGTGGAAGGGGAGAATCCTGAAATGGAGACGTTTCAGGCCTTTCAGCAGATTGAGGCATGAGATTTTGCGGGATACTTGAGGATAACTTTAGTGTTCCAGTTACTGGGAATGGTCTCTCTTCAACAGTTCTTGAAGAAACACCACCTGCTTTCATATAATTCACATGAAATCGACTGGAGTGGGGAGGAGAAGGAGTTGGAGAAAGGGTTTCGACTGCATCTACACGCTGTGACAAAGATGGGGAAGAGTATGAGAACTGGGAAAGGGACTTTTCGGTTAAACCAAGTGGCTCAGGTGTTGCAATGGTGGAACTGGAAGTGTACAAGGATGACTCTATTGGAGCTTCAGGCTCAACAAACTTTCGCAATGCAGTCCCTGTACTTTTCAGCAATTGAATATAAGTAACATGAGCAGCTGCTAGCGAGCATCTTCCATCGAGTGCTTGTCTAACAAATTTCTTCCTTTCACGACATAGTTGCAGGGCCTTATCTTCGTCTATTTTAGAGTTTGAGGCTCCCATCTCTAAGACAAGGGTAGGACTAGGTCTCTAACCTGAGATTAAAAAAAGTATCAACTGATTTCAGAAAGCAACATAGACCAATCTATTCAATTTTCAAACCACACTTTTCTCCAAAACTTAAACCATCCACAATGGATAAAGCCTACACTTAACGTTCAACCTGGAGAACAACAATAACAGCTGATCCATACCCTTTTCTTGCCTCCAAAATGAAACTTCCATGACAACCCATAACCACCAAGAGAAGATTCAAAGTTCCAATTCTATCAAACAAAAAATGAGAGGAAACATTGAAATTTAGGTAATTTAGGTTACAGTTACCACTGAAATTCCCACTTCTCTTCCTTTCACAGTAAGGCTTCCATCTCTATAATAAATTTTTCAGGAGTAGCATACAATAATACAAATAATTCACAGAACTCTTCATCAGTTTTTAACTGCTCTGCCTTGTTTTCACAACCCATATTAAGCAAACTGCCCATCTAAATCACACTTAGAAAGCTCAACCATCATGTTTAGTCTTCTCCAGCAGCTGATAAGACAAATAAAGAAATCAAACAAACAGCAATGAAGCCAAATACTTGCTTATCAAATAATTTAAGAAGATAAAAAATAACAGAGGTACTGATATATGTATCCAAAGAAACAAATACCATTAGGGAAACATGGAATTCAACAGGAATAAACTAAAATAAATAAATAAAATAACAAAAAAAAAAATGAAATCTACGAATTCAAGTCATCACAGAAAATGGAGAGAGCTAAGCTTTACTTAGGCCATGTAATGGCTAGTCTTCTTTGGTAACAAAATCAGTTTACAGCTTTACGTCATCCACCAAAACATAAACAAGAAATTTTACTAAAACATAAGATAAAAATTAAAATAGATGAAACAAAGCTTAAATTCTTAAACCAGATCCCCTATAAGATAAACAAACGAATCTCAGAAAGGCAGCATGAAATAACTGATTCCCAGCCAAAAAAAAAAAAAAAACTAATGCCCAGGAATCAATACTCAGAAATATGGATTATGGAATAAGTTCATCTACTCAAACGACCCTAAGCGTTTTAGAAAGTAAAAACATAGAACTTGCCAGAAAGCTCATCCCAATTTCTTTATCTTTACTAGAGAGAGAGAGAGAAGAAGAAGAAATAACTTTCTTCCTGGTTCCAGAGTACAATAAAATAGAAAATTAATCAAGCAATCTAAGAATCTTCGCTACAATTAAAATGTAATTTCCAAATTTACCAACCCATCATGCATGAAAATCTACAAATACACAAGAAACTTACCTCAATTTGTCACAATTCCTCAAAGCAACTAGTAAATTCGAGGACTGCAAACAACTTTGATAATCCCAAAGCCCGTCCAAGCACAAAACTCATCTCTAAGAATTCCTCAAAGACTCCAACTTTATCATCTCTAATTGCATAAATCGATCAAACCGTGACAGACAACCAAAAGAACGAAAGTATCAAAATTCAGACCACCGACCTCATCACTGATTTAAACAAAAAGGACTTCAAATTAGAACCCATTACAAACCAAGTCCAAATCTCAGTAAAACAACAAACAGAGCTACTGCAAAATAGACATCTATACTGAAAGCTTCAGATTCACCAAATGAAAGAAGACCCATAAATCCCATCAACCCAATGAATCAAAATTCTATAATCCACCAAATCTAAATAAAACCCAACCGGATATTCCCGTAAGTAAAGAAGAGTTATCGAGAAACGGACAAGTAAAAATAAAGATAAAAGGGGAAGTTACCTGAATTAGAGTTGTGAGAATTAAAGCAGTCACCATATCATAAAACCGTGGAATTCAGAGACGACCCCATGTGAGAGAATCAAGAGAAGTTGAGAAAGAGATATAGAAAGTGTACAGATTATAGAGTTGTGTTCGTATGCAAATTGTCACTCTCTTATCAGATCCGAAGCAGAAAGGAAAAGACGTGTGTGTCTGGACTCTGGAGTCTCTGGACTGTGGAGTGTGGACCATGTAAGAATATAAAAGACGAAGCAAAAAAAATAAATAAATAAAGAAAACGGGGAAACTTCATACGATGGACAGCCGTGCCGTGTAAATGAACAAAATCCCGCATCCTAGATTCCCCGCTCCCATTGGTCCCGTGCTGGTTTAGGCGACCACACTTGGGAGGATTTTTCCCTCTCCGTTTATTTTAAGTCCTAACAAGATGGTGAAAGTTCATTTGCTCTCTCTTTATCATTATATTTTATTACCAATAAAAAAATCATTATATATATATATATATATAAAAATTTTCACATGGTACCCAAGTATTTTGAAAAACATTATCTACTATTTAAGTTTTTTAAAAACATCATCTATCATCTAAAATTCTAAAAATATTATCTATTATCTAAAATTCCCAAACGTCTATCAGAAAAACCTTAATCGTTAAGATGAAACCGTTAGACGCTGATGTCAATTCAAAACTATTTTTGTATTGATAGAAATGATCGAGTTTACCCTTAAGTCATTTTAAACCCTACCCCCAAATCGTATTCTTCTTCTTCTATGTTGCTCTGTTTCTCTGCCTTGACTATCCTTTATAAAACTACTGGTGTTCAGGATTACTACACTAATATTAGCATTAGCTTATCATCATCGCTGATTGAAACGAAGTTCTTCACCGAAAAATGAAATTGAAGTCTACTCACATACATCACACTGGCGTTGCCAACAATCCGAAATTCACGCATTTGGGTTTCATTTTTTTAGAGAGAACCTACGTGGAATCCCATGGGACGTTAAGAGAAGATTGAGCTGAGTAAATGCTCTTTAATGTGGTTATCAAAAAGATCCAACGGAGCAAGTGGATCATTTTCTGTTCCTTTTTTTTATCTCTTTTTTCATTAATTAGGATGTGGTTACCAAAAAGAACTCCAATGATTTCAGTTTTGTTTGGAGACGTTAGGTGATGCAGATTGCGGGACAAGGATAATTGAGTTTCTGTTTTATTATTCATTTTTTGGATTTTCTCTAAAGTAGATTTGAGATGGGTTTCTTAGGTATTGTATTTGGGTTTTTTGGTTTTGGTGTGGGAATCACCATGGAGTTGTAATTGGCTATTTTTTCTTCGTCTACTTCCAATCAATTGATGTCGAGGTCAGTTTCTTTCGTTTCTCTCGAGTCTTTACTTCTCACCGGTAAACGGCAGTGATGCACAACAGTGGAAGAAGATGATGACAGGGGAGGGTAGTAGTGGTGGATAGGTCAGGTGAAATTGGAGTGAAGATGCAAAACCAGAGGTTTCGAGTTGGGTCGATTATTATGTCGGTGGTTATGTGTCACATTCCAATTCTTCACTATTCAGAACAATGTGATGAACCGCTAATAAGCCAATGGTTCAACAAGGATCTCAAATAGGCTGTGTCCGTTTGCTTAAACTATACACATCCACAACCATAATCAAAATAAATACACAATAGCGGAAGTCTTAATATTAAATAAACAGAGAATCTAAATGTGATAATCATAAATAAAATATTCAATTATGTTGTATCAATCGAGACATAAGTAAATAAAATATCAAATTACATTTCCTTAATGGTTCAAATAAAAATCTAATCGAAAACGCATGCATTGCACTCGCATGATGAGTCATACGTCTCCACTATATCTTCAGTATCCACTGCAGCAACGTGCCCGTATGCGGGAGCATTCATATAATCTTCTACGGTCGTACCTGCATCATCAACTAAAAATATTCGAATTCAAAAAAGGTGAGCACACATCACGGCTCAGTGAGCAAACAAAACAATGCAACAAACATATGCATGCATTCAATTCATATATGTGGTCTGGTATATTAGTTTGCAATGTGCTATAGAAAGGTTTGGAGACCGTCGCACCTCTATACACGAGTGTGTGGAACCGCTCAACAGATCAAACACCATTGCCGCCCCCATATGCATCCACCATGGAATAGAGATAGAGCTAAAGTGCTTAGGACCGCACCGCATCACACTTCCCCTATTGGCGAGGACTTGCAAACTGGACTCGCAACTAACCAATCCTAATGTCAAATAGTGTATCCAAGGCCTCACCCCAGCATCCCTCAATACGTCCATAGAGATAAAGCTAAGGCCCCCCGACAAAGTCGAAGACTATACGGTTCGAGACCACCTCCCCTGATGCCCTACGACGTAATAGTTCTGCTAAAGTAATGGCGATACGACGATGTCAGTGGACAAGAGTTGAGTAGAGATAGGGCTAAAGTGCTTAGGACCGCACCGCATCACACTTCCCCTAATGACCCACTCGCATCAAGTACACTAACCACACACAAACATTCACATGCCTATTCCTAGCATCATCAACATCATCATGTTGTAAATAAGCAGAATTAAATATGCATGAACAGTAATAACAGGAATAGTAGATGACATGTGATATGCACATTACAATCATACAATCATAGAATCATACATAGAATTTGACTCAATAAACAAAAACGGTTTATTATTAGCCAATTAGTTTAGGTCTTGTTCCCTCACCTTGGCTTGAGTGTAGATCCTCTTTCAAGCTTTAAGAATCACCTTTATATCAATAGAAAAACCTAACAAGTCGATAGATTTTAATTAGAATTCATTCCGACAGTTTTAGGCTTGCTGTTAAGCTAGGGTCACAGGATGGGTCGCAGGATATATAAGACCCCAGGGTATAGGGTCAATCATAGGGTCGGTTATCCATCGACCCTAGGTGCGACCATAGTTTCCCTGGACTTCCCGAGAGCTAGGGTCGATCCTGTGGTCTGATAGGGTCGATTACCAGTTGACCCTAAGTGCGACCATATGTAGTTTGAGTCGACTTTTCATCCTACAGTCCACTCTTGCATGTTTGGATCCTTTGGCTTACTTTCATGGTCCATTATATGATTGTTCTATGGCTTAAAACTACAAGTTACTTTCTTTACTTTGTTTACCATGATTCCCTCCATGGATTCCATTAGAATCTTCCCATAGATGGATGATTTGGGTTTCTCCTAGATCCTACCCTCTTTATATACTATTCTAGGGTCTTACACAATTTATGGAGAATGTTTTCATACCTTAGACTTACTGAATTCAGAGATTCCTCTGAAACTCTTCTCCTTAGCCTTCTTCTCCAACTTTCCTTCTCTTCCTTCTCTTCTCTTCTCTCACTTTCAATTAGGGTTTCAAAAGGAGTTAAAGAGAGTTAAAGAGCTTAAGGGACGTCCTATTTATAGAGGAAAACCTCCCAAAATCTGTCCCAACGAGTTTAGGAAAGGTTCCCTTTGAATTAGGAAAGTTTCCTAATTTTAGGTTTCTGTCAGGTTGCCTAGGGTCGATCCTAGGGTCGCAGAATCCGTCGACCCTAGGGTCTCAAGTCATCCGACCCTAGGACTCAAAAGTCATGGGTTGGACCCTGCTGGGGTGGGGGTCGACCTTACCTGTTTAGGCATGCGACCCTACCCTCCATTTTACAATTTTTGGGTCAATTTCATACCTGATTTTGTGATTTCCTTCTCGCACTTGGTCCGTGTGGCTCGACCATGATAGGTAGACCTGGTACAAGGTGATAAGACCAGTTAGTTCGGTACGGGTCTTACATTATGAGTCCATTGATGGGTTTGTTGGTGGTTGGAGTTCTGAAGTCTAGAAATTTCAGGAGATGACGGTTGACAGTATCGTTTGATCGCATAATGGTGTTGAGAAGAACAATACCTATTGAGAGGAAGATTTTGGACCTCCATGGTAGTGATGGAGATGTTGAAGTCATTAAAATCTCAAGATTTTTCAAGAAGAGAGAAGAAAAAGTTGAATGAACAGACTTATGGTTCAATGTTGTCCGAGAAGGAACCAGCGGCTGGTAGGATGTTGCCAAAGGAAAGAACCAGTGGGTGGTAGGTGAAATTTCTCAGTTTAAAATGAGAAGGGTATAAACGGCTAGATAAAATTTCAACTCTCTTCTATCAATTAATGAGGTAACGTTTGAGAATTTTGGATGGTAAGTGATGTTTTTAAAAATCTAGGATGGTAGGTGATGTTTCTCAAAGTATTTAGGTATAATGTGAAAATTTCTCATATATATATATATATATTTGGTAAAAGATAATACTATTGATCATCCTGATAAGAAACATCCAAAAGATCAGATTTACATAGATTCACCAACCATGGTGATGAACTAGACCACATAATCGATCCTGAACTTGCAATTGAACATGGGCCACTGAGTTGGCCGACCTTGGGATATGAAAGAAAGACAAACAACATCATTGTTCTTTACATAAGAGAATATCCTGAATAATAGATCTTAAATACACATCACTATCATGACTATCCCCATTAAGTAACTTAATCACCTCCAAGTTGTCACTCTCAACTTGTAAGTCAGTGTATCCCCTTTGCATGGCTACAGTAATAGCAGACCTAGCTGCTAAAGCTTCACCGATAGCAAAGGATAGAAAAAACAAATCTTCTGAGACCACAAGCACTCGAACCCCTAGATGATCTCTGCAGATATAACATGTCACACCTTAATTCCGATTGAACTAGAAATGTGGGTGAACCGTCTTAAACCCAACGATTGACACTAGGATCTCAATAGACTGTGTCAACAAATCAATCAATGCAAACTAACCACAATTAGAGAATAATGATAGCAGCAGAATTAATAAATAAATGAATTGAGTTTCTAATTGTAAATAAATAATTATTCAAATTATTCTTAAATCTCAAAACATAAATAAATAATTTATTACACCCACTTAAAGTTAACTGAAAAGAATAAATAGCAAATCCTACAGAAACACATAGTAAGAGTACTCACAAGAGGCATCATGCTCGTCCTCCACTGCCTTTGTATCTATAGTAGCCACTGTCTCATACGCTGGAGCAGCCATAAAATCTTCCACAGTATATCCTGCATAGACATCTGAAAAAGAGTATATATATATAAGATGAGCTCACAACTTAGCTCAGTAAAGCACAAGACAATGCAACATACAAAATGCATGAGATAATATGACATTGGGATCAGGTATAACTTACAAAGTATTAGGGTAAGGTTTGGCGGTCACCGCACCTCCATACACGAGAATATAAGCACATCCAACAGTCAGGCTCCGATCCACAATACTGTTGCTGCCCTATCACTCACTTCGATATAGAGATGGAGCTAGATTCCGACGGTCAAGCTACAATCCACACTACCGCATCCTTCCCATGATACTCTACATTATACCAATACCTACACCCCTATTAACAAGGGCTTGCAAGTTGGTTCTGTTTCTAACCAGTCATTTATGTAATCATAGTGTTTATGACCCTACCCCAGCATAACTCCCTATGACATAGAGATAGGGCTCGAGTCTGGTGGGCAGGAGGAGCCACAATCCCACATCCTCCCCCTGATACCCTACTCATACTAAGCTTGCTAAGTAGACGGCGATACAAAAAAGTATTAGTGTGAGGATATATCCAGGGCTACACTCCCCTTCACATTTCATACCCTAACAAAAACATTCACATGCCTAACAAACATCATTCCTAGCATACGCATATGCATGAATAGATAATAAAATTAAATAACAAGATGACATGTGAATGCACAGATAATAATCAAACAGATTACAGAAACAAAGGTTTACTGCCTATTATTAGTTAGAAAAAATTTCATCTACACCCCATCAAGGATTGCTAACATCACCTATGCCCACAAGATTGCAAAAACATCACCTAAGTCCACTTAACTGACGAAAATCACTAAAATTGTTAAAATACAATTTTACCCCTCATATTATAAATAAAAAAATTAAAAAATTATATTGATTTACTAATTTGACCTTTAAATTAAATTTATATTTTCTCTCCCTCCTTCCTTTTCACTGTCACCCAAACCCTAACCCCAAACGTTGGAGCTCCTTGTTTGGTGTTCTGGCCTTGATTCCTTGAATCTTATTTTTTCAACGTTTCCAACAGCTCAGAGCAAGTAGAGTCCCTATTCACCTGCTAAAAAAAAAATCATCTTTAGAAATGAAAAAAAGGGGAGAAAATAGAGATGGAGAAGCTCTAGAAGAAGAAAACACCTGTAACAAATCACATAAAGGTGTTATGATTGCTTTTTAATCTTCTTTTCACCTTTCTTTTTACCTGCTTTCATCGCACTCTCATGAGACCCATTAGAGCTCCCTCCGTGTGAATCGTTTTTAATGACCTGTGAACTTGAGACATCGGTCTCCTCCATCTTCCATCCTTGGAATTGATCGGTTGTTGAGTTATTGCCATGATCAATGTCATCTATCATAGCATAAAAGTTTTACCACATTTGAAGAGAAGGGAAAAGCAGCTACTGCTGATGATGACGATGATGTTGACGAGGAGTAAGGGAAGAAGAGAGGGTAATTGTCCATGTCAGGCAGGCTGAGTGAGCAGGAGAGAGATGACTCTGATTTTTAATTCCGGTCGTTTGGAAATAATAGAGAAGAAGAATCGATGGTTGATTTGTGCATATGTATATGTAGGATGGGTAGGCGGGTGTCGGTAGGGGGAAATGGAAAATTAAAGGTGAGGCTTCAAATTTGAGAACCAGATCTAGTAAACCAGTATTATCGTACGGCTTTCAGAGATCGAACTCTTCGTCCTCGTCGACTGCTTTTGTGTCTGCAGGTTCAAGTTCTCTTCTCAATCTACTGGTTTCTTCAATAGATCAGCTTCTTCAACTCGTATCTCTATGGATCCGTTGCTGCTTCACCGTTTGTTTGGTTTTCTATCAATCGATCACCATCTCCTAGCAGATCGATTGCTATTTCTTCTGGTGATCAGGTCATTAAGAAACAGAGTAATCCTTTGTCTACTCCTTCGTCTTCGAGAAGGACGTATATGTGTTAGCCGATGAATCATCTTGGTTTGTTTCTCTTTTAAAAGGGTATATTGGTCTTTTCAACCGACCAAAAGGGTATTCTCGTCTGTGAAAAATTCCAATCCACCTAACGTCAGCATCTAATGGGAATCAACTGACGGAGTGGACTTATTTGATTACCACAACCAAAGTTTTGGGACCTAGGTGATGTTTCTGCATTCTTGTGGGTGTAGATGATGTTAACAATCTTTAATGGGTTGTTGATGAAATTTTTTTCTATTAGTTAATTAAGGTTTGGAGTCATGTCCCTTACCTGATGCATGATTGCAGGTCTGCTCTGCATCACAGAGTCCACACATGTCGTCCACAAGTCCTATATGACATTATTCATAATTTAAAATTAGGTTTACAAGGTTTTAGTTGGTCAAAACCAAGTCTGGCCAACAATTAGGCTCGGACAGACATACCAGTCTGACTCAAAGTCCAGCCAATATGTGTCTGCAGTATATATTGTCTGGCCATACCGTAGGATTTTAGTCCAGCCGGTATGTGTCTGCGGTATATACCGCCTGGGCATACCGCAGGACTTTAGTCCAGTCGGTATGCCCTATGGTATGGCATACCGTAGGACACTTAGTCCCCCCTGTAAGCCTAGCAGTATGGGTCAGAGATTCCATTCTTGGACCTCCCTCTTCCGTCGGTCATCGACTTGGTTTCAAGGTTCCTCCTAAACCATTCTAGGGTCAAGATACCTGTTAGGTCACTTAGGTTTAGATTATTCCTCGTTTAACAACATCGAACAACTCTCCCATCCTTCTCAAAATAGATCTCAATGAGAACTAGGGTTTTACAGTTCTAGGGTTTTGGATTAATACCTCGTTTCACGGCTTTGATCAGTAACCCAAGCCTTCCTATAGAGGTAGAGCATTTATAGGTGTTTGTTGAATGGCGGTGCTCTCCTCCCAACGGAAAATCCCTTCTCGAACTACTTCCTTCCTCTCTGCTCCTTCTCAAATCTCCTTTCAGATGGCTCTAGGGTTTGAGAGTCAATGGAAAGGATCTAAGGGGGAGGGAAGATGTATTTATAGAGTGGGAGACCATTCTAGGAAGGTCTTGTACGACCAAAAGATCTCTAAGATTCAAATTCGAAGTGTGGGACCTACTGGAGCCCATCACCACTCACGTAAACATACCAGTTGGACATACCGGTCTGACTTAGAGTCCAGCCGGTATGTCAGATCGGTATGTATGAAATTGGTCTGAAATGCTCATTTTTTGTACCTAAAGTCCGTGGTTCATCACCCGGCCTCGTCTTGTGGTCCGGTTATGATTGGAAGACATGTCACGACTAGAAACATAGGTTAGACCAGTTTTCGGAGTACGGGTCTTACAACTCCACCACCCTTAAAGAAATTTTGTCTTAAAAATTTGATGTATGTCTCACAATTCCCCCACCCTTAAAAAAAATTCGTCCTCCAAATTCTACATACCTTCGGAGTCAAAAGATGAGGGTACTCTTGTCGCATTGCATTTTCCTCTTCCTAAGTGATTTCTTCCACGTCATGGCTCTTCTAAACTACTTTAATGTAGTGAATATTACGCTTTCGAAGTTGTTGTGCCTTTCAACTGATGAGCTTGACTGGTACCACCTCTAAAGTTAAGTATTCTATCAAATCTAGAGGATCGACAATTAGAATGTGCAAGGAGTCTCTCACGTACTTCTTTAATAAGGATACGTAGAGCATATTGTGAACACTTGATATTGCTGGTGGCAATGCAAGCTGATAGGCTACGTTGCTACATTCGGACAGAATCTCATATGGTCCCACATATCTAAGACACAACTTTCCTTTCTTACCAAACCGCTCCTGGCCTCTGACTGGTGATATCTTCAAGAACACCTTATCACCAACAGTGAATTCAAGATCTCAACGTCTGTTATTAGCGTAGTGCTTCTGACGCACTTGAGCTGTTTTCACTTTTTGTTTGATCTTATCAACTGCTCTACAAGTTTCCTCAACAAATTCTAGTCCTACAATCCATCTTTCTCCGACCTTGTTCCATAAAAAGACCTCGTTCCATAACAATGGTGTCCGACATTTCTTACCATACAAGGCCTCATATGGAGCCATCTGAATCATAGGTTGATAGCTATTATTGTAAGTGAACTTGATGAGTGACAACCTCTCGTCCCAAGCCCTTTGAGCTCAATAGCACAAGCTCGAAGCATGTCTTCTAAGATCTGGATGGTTTTCTCTGACTGACAATCTATCTGAGGATAAATCGTGCTGAACTTCAATTTTGTTCCTATAGCCTTCTACAATCAGTTCTAGAATTTAGATATGAAGCATGGATCTCTATCATAAACTATGCTTTTTGGCATGCTGTGAAGTCTGACTATGTTGTCCACATACAACTTTGCCAACCTGCCCATGGTGTATTACGGTCTAACAGGGATAAAGCGAGCTGTCTTGGTGAAGCGATCTACAATTATCGAAACTGCATTTACTGACCTTGGAGTCATAGGCAGTCCAGTGACAAAGTCCATGGTAATGTAATCTCATTTCTATGTTGGCTGAGGCAATGGCTGCAATAAACCTACTGGTTTACTTGCTAACAGTTCAGACATTGGAAAATAAATCGAGCCACATCTGCTTTCATACCCCTCCACCAGTACAATCTCTTCAGGTCATGGTACATCTTTGTGCTTCCAGGATGTACCGAATATGGGGTATAGTGGGCTTCAGTCATAATTCTGTCTCTGATGTCTGAATTCTTACTCTCAGGTATGCACAAACGTTTATGATACCTGAGCACCTTGTCTGCATCCAAGGTGAAGTTTAGATTGGTGTTACCCTTTTTCAAATCCTCTTGCACTATCCTGAGGTGTGGGTCTTGTAGGATTGCTACTTTCACCTCCTTTGTCAGGTCAGGCAAGATCTTCAATGCTGCGAACATAAGGGTGAACTTGTGAATCAAGCCTTGTCCCACCGGATCTTCAGCTTACTCTAGTATGAGTTGTTTTTCATTCTCCATCGAGCCAGAAGCTGTAGCACTCAATGCAGCATTTGTATTGGATTTTGCTTCAGGTTTCTGCATCCACTTCCTACTCAGGACATCTGTTACTACATTTTCTTTACTAAGATGATACTGAATGTCACAGTCATAGTCTTTTAGTAGTTCTAACCATCTCCTCTACCTCACGTTTAGATCTTTCTGAGTAAAGAGGTATGTCAGGCTTTTATGATCAGACTTAATTTGAAACTTTTCTCCATACAGGTAGTGTCTCTAATTCTCAATTGCATGGATTACCGCAACCAACTCTAAGTCGTGTGTAGGGGAATTCTTCTCATGCTCCTTCAATTGTCTCGAAGCATAGGTTATCACATGATCTTCCTGCATTAGCACACACCCTAGCCCCAAACCAGAGGCATCCGTGTACAGAGTGAACGGTAACCCTGGTGCTGGAATAGATAAAATGGGTGCAGAGACCAATTTTGACTTCAGAGTCTAGAATCATTCTTTACATTTTTCAGTCCAGATGAATTTCTCACCCTTCTTGGTCAACTTGGTGAATGGTACCGTAATTTTGGAGTAGTCCTCTACAAATCTTCTGTAATATTCAGCTAGGCCCAGGAAGCTATGAATTTTAGCAACTATCTTCGGTGCTTCCCTTCCTACTATGGCAGCTATCATGCTTGGATCCACTTTGATTCCTTCTACAGATACCACATGACCCAAGAAGGCCACTTCATCCAACCAAAATTTATACTTTTTGAATTTTGCATAGAGTTTCTCATTTCTTAATCTCTATAATGTAGCTCTCAAGTGCATTGCATGCACCTCTTTTTCCTTGGAGTAGACCAAAATATCATCTATGAATACGATAATCGATGTGTCCAACATATCATGGAACACTCGGTACATCAGTTCCATAAACGATGCAGGGGCATTGGTTAATCCAAAAGTAATCACCAAGAATTCGTAATGCCCATACCTTGTTCTGAAAGTCGTCTTGGGAATGTCCGCATCCTTGATCTTGAGTTGATGATACCCTGACCTCAGATCAATCTTTGAGAACACAATTGTACCTTGCAGTTGATCGAACAAGTCATCAATTCTAGGTAGTGGGTACCTATTCTTGACAGTAAGCTTGTTTAATTCTCGGTAGTCCATACATATACGTACGCTATCATCTTTTTTCTTGACAAATAACACCGGTGCTCCCCAAGGTGATATACTCGACCTTATGAATCCCTTGTCTTACAGCTTTTGCAACTGAATCTTTAATTCCTTCAACTCTGTAGGAGCCATTTTGTAGGGTGCTTTAGACACTGACGCTACCCCTGGCAGAAGATCTACCACAAATTCAGCCGCCCTATCTGGTGGTAATCCAGGTAGGTCTTCCGAAAATACATCAGAAAACTCCCGCACTACCTCGATATCTTCCATCTTTGGTAGTTCAACAGTTACATCCACTACATACACGAGGTATCTGACTCCTCCCTTCTCTAGGCATCTCTTTGCTTTAAGGGCAGAGAGTGTAAGCTTTCGCTTTCTAGGCAACTTGGTTCCTTTGAAGTTGAATTCCCTCCCTTTACTGTCCTTGAAGGCTAGTTTTTTCTCAGCACACAATAG
>CM053269.1:26215717-26293275 GCA_028583415.1 Protea cynaroides
AACTTACATGGGAGACATAGAAGAGGGAGATGATCAGTCAAACCATAACTCACCAACCACCCATGCTGAACTGCAGCTTAAAAATACATAACTCACCAACCACCCATGCTGAACTGCAGCTTAAAAATACATAACTCACCAACCACCCATGCTGAACAGCAGCTTAAAAATAATTCTGTTCTTAAAATCTGATCGATGAATGCAGAAGCAAATGAATAGACTCAAGACTAACAAATCCCAATCATAATCTATAATTGTAAAGATAATTCAAAGCTGACAGGACTCTTATCTCCTATAATAGTTATTAGGAAAAAAAAAATTACCCCCAATATATATATATATATATATATATATATATATATATATATATATATATATATATATATATATATATATATATATATGGCAGCATTTTCTCAAAATAAAATGCTTCTATATGCACATCTGAACCAAGCACATACGCCATAAACCGGGAGGATTCAATTTTACCCCAAAAAAAGTATATTATTCAACCCGATTATTAAGAAACGCCGCAATATATCTAATCTATAATGTTACGGGTTACAGCACATTTTTAACAGCATTTCTTACAAAACGTTGGCATAGAAATCTTTCACCTGCGTTTGCCTCCAACAGTACTTTTAGCCACACATTTGTGGCATATGAGAGAACACCAATGAATTATTTCGCCAACATTTGTTTGATCTCCATTGACCAAGATTCTTGTAATTCCTCCATCACTATCTATTTAAAGGGAGATAAAGAGATACAAAATTCAAAATTACCTCCATGTGAACCCTAAAAATTTTTATTGGGGACTGTCGCCCCCCAAACTACCTCCTCCAGGTCTCAAACCCTCTAGATTCTTAATGTCCCTTCGAAGTCATCTCACTAGGCGTTGCCCCAAGCAACAAAATACAAGATATGCATGCCCCCAAATATTCTTAGATGAAACCATCGGAAATATTAGGTGACAAATTCCCCATGTCTACCATGTGCACAGAGAGCAACAGACCTATTCCTACACACACTACAAAATCATGAGCCAAATACAAATACTGATTCAAATATGGTTCATGGTGAGGTCCCATAGATATTAGTACATTAAATTAAAGTGATTGATGGGTCTCATCCAATCTATTGATTAGATGCCAATAAGTCTGGATATGGTACTGCTCAACTTGGTCGGGATTTTATAGTCAATTTTTTGTGTCATAATCTTCATCATGGTTAACCCAAAAATTAAAAGTGGACCACTTTCCGGTTCAATATCAAGTGCTGTATTAAAAAAAAATGATTCCATTTCTTGATTGCTTGATTCTAGGTGATGATAGCTTAAACGGGAATTAAGCATTAGGATCCTGCTTATCTGGATTCAGGAACCATTGATTTTGGCATCTAGCTCATTATGAACAGCCCTCCTGAATTTACGTACAAGTTATAGCAGGAGAAACAAAACTCTCAAAATATGTAAAAATTAGTTTTGTTTGATCTCTCAATATAGTCTCTGTCATAATTCATAAGTAGGGACAGTTTATGCAAGGGTAACCTCTAGGGAAGGCCTTATATAGGAAGAAAAAGATCCTAGGGCCGCAGGTTAAGCTTGTCACACACACACACACACACACACACTGTATATATAGTTCCTTTTGGAGAAAGGCGTTGCTGCAAAGAAGCTAAAATCAAAAGGTTGAGTGAGGGAGAGAGTTGGAAAAGGATTGAGCGTCTTATTTCAACTTTTGTGATTCTTTCTGACTTCCCTTTTCTCTTATGCTTAGATATGTATCACAGATCAAATTCTTCAAACCCACTTAGAACCATGTTTTGGAGTTTCAGGCAACCGCAAATCTCCAATTCCATGTCGGTGAGTCATGTTCAGAGTCCTGAAAACTGCTTAATACATGTCGTTGCTTTAATTTTCTTAATGGCTTCAAGCATTTCTCTCTTTTATTCGTTATTTATTTGATAGATTGTGGAGCTTCTTGTTCATATGGACTGCGAAGGATGCAAAAGAACGATAAGAAAAGCAATCTCTAAATTAGATGGCAAGTTCTCTTCTTCTTCTGCCTACCTACATCATTTGCATTAGTCTTCTTGATGGTAACTAAACATGATAGATTGAATTGAACTGAAATTTTGTGGACAGACTCCAAGGTCCCTTGCTCAAGTGAAATTGGCTATGTGATGAAACAAATAATTAGTAAACCTACGGATTTGACATGGTGCGAGGGAGTATTCTGGATCCTCTCCTCACATCTACCCTTTCTTTTGGTCAGAAAAAAAAAATTGTCTGTAGCACCAGAGTGCATCCAGACCATTGAAAGTGCATCGGTCACAAGTCTCGATGCACTCCCAATGGCCAGGATCATATCTGCTACACCAAAGCGTTACAGACGATCCTGGCCCCCTTTGATTCAATGGGGCCCAAGGTTTAAATGTTGGTCCTGCACCCCATGGATGGTGTGAGATTCAGGAGAGGATACCGTATGGATAGAGTATAGAAATCGTCTCCTGCCAGGGGTTCGGCAGGAGACTTGGCTGCATCCAGCCGATGCCAGACAAGTGGGTGTCGGCTGGACCCGAGCCATCCATCCCAGCCGACAAGGTGAAACGCAGAGAGGTGTCGGCTTGGGGATCAGTTGGGATGAACGGTTCGGATCCAATCTACCGGCTGGATGCAGCCGAGTCTCCTACCAAACTCCTAACAGAAGGCAATTTGGATCCATAGATAGAGGATCCCAACTCATATGGCGAGGGATTATTAAAAGAGTACATGGATATATATGGGAGAAGTGCCCCATATTTCGACTGCCAAAAACAGAAACTTTTCACTATATATATATATATATATATATATATATATATATATATATATATATATATATATCTGAGAGAGAGAGAGAGAGAAAGAGAGAGAGAGAGATGAGTGGGAGCTACAGTGCTACACCATCATTCTCTCTTATTTTCTCTCCTCCTGACCTCTATTAATGAATCTAATTGGCACCCTATGATTGGTGAACTCCCCCACCTCACCAGTTCAGAGAACTGCAGATATAGTACTGCATATATATGCCTATATATAAAGGTTGGTTAGCATCTATATATCAAACTGAAACAAAGTCTTCTGCCAACCCTCATTTCACAGTTGATCCTTTGATTGTGGTGGCTACAGGGGTTGATAGCTTGGACATAGACATGGATAAACAGAAGGTGACAGTAACCGGAAATGTTGACCAGAGACGTGTTCTCAGGGCGGTGAGAAGCACTGGAAGAAAGGCAGAGTTCTGGCCGTACCCTTACGATGGAGAGTACAACCCATATGCGTCTCGGTATCTGCATGAATCAACGTTCACGTCGACGTATAACTATTTCAGGCATGGGTTTAATGAAACTGTTCATGGCTACTTACCGGACCTCCCATATTCTACTCTTATAGATGATCATACGCTTTCAATATTCAATGATGAGAATGTTCATGCTTGCACTATTATGTGATGCACCTGATCTCTCATTTTAATCTTTAATACCATAATTATCATGCTAACTTATTGTTCATACACATTTGTATTTATAATATATAGTGGATTGATCTGTCATAGTCTCGATGCCCTGGCCGATCTTTGAAATCAGGGGATAACCAGTATCGTATCAGTACTAAAACCTTGTAATGGATTCCTCTAGAATTTCTGGCCTAAAACATGGAATACTGTTGCTTTAAGACTAGCTAACAGTGTTGCTTCTCATTGTGGTGAAGACAAGAAGAATTCCTTGTGTTAGACTTTGGAGACAAACAGAGTGAAACTGACTTCAAGTTGAGAAACTTCTCGGTTGATTATTGAATCAATATAATAATGTCACATTTATACCAAAAATAAGAAAGAAAAATTACAACATTGCCATTCTATATAGGCCTGGGTTGGGCTTTATATCTAACAGCCCCCCTCAAGCGAAGATGTAGATGCCAATCGAAGACCGAGCTTACTGCGCATAAACTAAAATGAACCATGAGCGAGGGCCTTTGTAAATAAGTCAGCCCGTTGTAGGGTGCCATGAATATAGCGAGTGGAGATGACACCTTGTTGAATTTTTTCGCGAATGTAATGACAATCTATCTCTATATGTTTGGTGCGCTCATGATAGACTGGGTTCACTGCAATGTATAGGGCAGCCTGATTATCACAAAAAGTATCCATAAGAAATGGATGTCAAAGACTCAAATCACAGGCAAGGTTGGCTAAGGCCCTATATTCTGCCTCAGCAGAAGATCAGGAAACAACGGATTGTTTCTTGGTGCGCCATGAAATAGGAGAATCACCATAATAAGTAAGATAACCCGTTGTAGAACGACGGTTCATAGGGCAACTAGCTCAATCAGAGTTGCAATAGCCAAAGATAATGGGCTTAAATCGAGCTGACATATGAAGGCCAAAAGACCATGTGCCTTTGATATAGCAAATGACACGATGGGCAGCTTGTAGATGTGTATCTCTCGGTGCATGCATAAACGACTTAACAGATTAACACTATAACAGATATCCGGCCTGGTAACAGTAAGATATAGCAGGCGACCAACTAATCAGCGATAGATGGCTGGATCAGGAAGCAAGGAGCCATCTTCATTTGTGAGTTTTTGGTGTTGTTCCATTGGTGTGGACATAGGCTTACTTCCTAAAAGGCTCGAATCAGACAAAATGTCTAAGGCAAATTTTTGTTGGGTCAAGAGTAAACCATCTTACATGGAGACTACGTCAATGCCCAGAAAATACGTCAATCTCCCCAAGTCCTTTATTTGAAAATGTGGACATAGGCTTACTTCCTAGAAGCCCCGAGTCAGACAAAATGTCTAAAGAAAATTTTTGCTGGGTCAAGAGTAAGCGTCCGAATCGTCTCCTATGCGTACGGGCATAGGAGACGCGGCGTCGACCGCAGGATGGCCGCCAAGTGGAAAGGCAGCCATCCTGCGGTCGATTTGTAAAAGTGTGAAGATAATGGGAGTGGGACGCGAAGTATCGGGAGAATTCTCTTTTGAAAATCGGGCCTGCGCAGACTGAAATGCAGGTCCGATTTTCAAGCTCCATCCCCATTTTATGCTTATCGTCTTTTGAATTTCATTTTTCTTTCAGAGTTTGAGAGAGGAGGGAGGAGAGAGAGGCGGAACCTCTGTTGTAACATCTTCACGAAGCAGACGAGAGAGAGAGAAGAAGGAGAAGACCGACGCAGAGGAGAGGAGTTCAGAGTTTGAGAGAGGGGGGAGGAGAGAAGGAACCTCTGTCTAACATCTTCACGAAGCAGACGAGAGAGAGAGAAGGAGGAGAAGACCGACGCAGAGGAGAGGGGTTCAGAGTTTGAGAGAGGAGGGAGGTGGTGGACATATAATGCTCATTACAAAGTTTTAGCATCCTATTGACAGTCTATTAATGCCATATTATCATGTTAAGTTAATCACTTCTCATTCTACAGGTTCTGATGAATTAATATTTTTAATAAATCGTTGAACAGACGATCCTATCAAGCTCCAGCAAGTGTAAACACTTAGCTAACAATAAGCGAAACAACACCATCTTAGGCTATAAACAAGAACCAACTTGAAACAGCCAAAATAGCAAACTTTCAGGCTTCTACAATGACCAACGTTGGTTAAAACATTAGCGACGAAGCAGCCCAACACTTCCCCAAGTTGATTGATGCAAGAAAGCAAGATGATGTTTCGTTTCATATAAGAGTCACTGTTGGATGCAACATACCTTTTTTTGGCTCAAGATATTCCAATTTTGATGGTATTTGCAATCACCTCAAGAGAAATAAATTACAAATTATAGATGAGAGCTACAATGGAGAGACGTATGAGAACACACAAGGCTCAACAATTTTGTTCCCCTATCTCCATTTTCTGTCGAATCACAATAGCGAGATGAAAGGGACAGAAATCTAAAAAGATGTCTTGAAAAGATCAATCAGGTTCCTCTTTAACTCTGGGGCATGACAATATTCACCCTCCTGTGTCTTTCCATCACTTTCTTGGTAGCAAGTGCTGCTGCCTCACTTGCCCTTAGAGTTCCAGTTGCCATTATCGCAGCAAACTCCTTGCTTATCTCTTCCTGCACCTTGCTCCTGGCATCCCCAAGGGGATCTCCAAACTCTGAACCCCTCTCCTCTGCGTCGGTCTTCTCCTCCTTCTCTCTTTCTCGTCTGCTTCGTGAAGATGTTAGACAGAGGTTCCTTCTCTCCTCCCTCCTCTCTCAAACTCTGAACTCCTCTCCTCTGTGTCGGTCTTCTCCTCCTTCTTCTCTCTCTCTCATCTGCTTCGTGAGGATGTTACAACAGAGGTTCCGCCTCTCTCTCCTCCCTCCTCTCTCAAACTCTGAAAGAAAAATGAAATTCAAAAGACGATAAGCATAAAATGGGGATGGAGCCTGAAAATCGGACCTGCATTTCAGTCTGCGCAGGTCCGATTTTCAAAAAGAGAATTCTCCCGATATTCGCGTCCCACTCCCATTATCTTCACACTTTTACAAATCGACCGCAGGATGGCTGCCTTTCCACTTGGCGGCCATCCTGCTGTCGACGCCGCGTCTCCTATGCCCGTACGCATAGGAGCCGATTCGGACGCCAAGAGTAAACCATCTGTCATGGAGACTGCATCAATGCCCAGAAAATACGTCAGTATCCCCAAGTCCTTTATTTGAAATGATGTTGCAATTGATCTTTTGTCTTTGATATATGGGTTTGATCAGTACCGATGATAAGAATATCGTCAACATAAACCAATATAATTGTTTGTGTAAGCCCATTAATGTATGTGAACAGTGACGAGTAAGATAATGACTGTAGAAAACCCATAGAAAAAATCACATCAGCCAGTTTCTGAAACCACTGTCATGAAATCTGTTTAAGCACATAAAGGGATTTACGTAGTTGACAAGCCATGCCGGGCCCAAGAGAATTACCATTGTGCAAATAGCCAGGAGGTGGGGTCATGTAAATCACCTAATCAAGATCGCCATGTAAAAACGTATTTTTGACATTCAATTGAAAAATGGGCCATTGTTTAGAAGTAGCCATGGCAATTAAGCATCTAACAGTGGCCAATTTGGCCACGGGTACAAAGGTTTCATGAAAATCGAAACCTTCCATTTGGATGTACCCTTTTGCCACTAATCGCGCTTTATAGCACTCCATGGAACCATCAGCCTTGCGCTTTATCTTATAAACTGATTTACATCCAATGGGATGTTTACCCTCAGGTATAGGTTCTATGGTTCAAGTATGATTATGAATCAAAGCTGACATTTCTTCAGCCATGGCTTGCCACCATAATGGGCTCTAATGGGCCTGGGAATAGAAACGGGGTTCAATAATTGCACAAGCCAGTAAGTAAAGTTTTATAAGATGGACAAGTGTCAGGAAAAAATAAATAAATAAAAGATTGAATAGGGTAGGATTTACCTGTATCGATAGAGGTGAGTAATGGAGAAGATTGAATAATAGTTGTACATACAAAATCCCCAAGCAAAGAGGATGGGTGGCAGGTGCAAGTAGAACGACGAACTGGTGGTATAATTGCAGAATCTGAATCAGAGACCTCGGATTGCAGCCTGGGTTGGGCTGCAGAGTTTGGAATGTCAAAGGATTCTGGAATTGAGGATGGTGCCGGAAGGGAAGATGAGTCTGGAATGAAGGATGAGTCTGGAATGGGAGATGAATGTGGAATTGAGGGTGGTGTGGGAAGGGAAGATGAGTCTGGAATGAAGGATGAGTTTGGAATGGGAGATGAATGTGGAATTGAGGGTGGTGCTGGAATGGAAGATGAGTCTGGAATGAGAGATGGATGTGGAATTGAGGATGGTTCTGGAATTGGGATAACAGAAACATTAACTGGATCATGAAGAGGGGATTTATAAGGAAATATGTTTTCATGAAAGATTAGATCCTTGCTAGTAAAAATAGTATTTGTCTCAAAATTAAACACTCGATAACCATGTTGGTTAAGAGGATAGCCAATGAAGATGCAAGGGGAAGACCGAGCATCAAACTTATGTTTGGGATTGAGACTTTTAACAAAACAAAGACAGCCAAAAACCTGAAAGTGAAGATATGAGGGAGGTTTCTGGAACAAAAGTTCATAAGGAAGGTGATTTATGTGATAAAAGACGACTAGGAAGATGGTTAACCAAATAACAAGCAGTGATAATACAATCCCCCAAAATTCTAAAAGTAAATGGGATTGTAGACATAAAACACGAGCTACTTATAAAAGATGTCGATGCTTTTGTTCTACAATACCATTCTATTGAGGTGTGTACGTATAAGTTAATTGATGGAGGATGCCATGAGTAAGGAACAGAGACTGCATGGAGGAAGAAAGAAATTCTGAACCATTATCGGATCGAAGAGATTTCACAGTAATAGAAAACTGGTTTTTAACCATCAATAAAAAATGGGTAAGATGCATGTAGCAATCAAACTTATGATGCATTAAAAAACCCCAAGTAGCACGAGAAAAATCATCTACAATGCATAGAAAAAACAAAACCCAGTGTAAGAAGGGGTAGTGGAAGGTCCCTAAATAGAATGAGAGGACCCTTGTAGTTTACTCTCTCCCTCTCTCTCTCTCTCTCTCTTTCCGTGGGATGGCAGGACTAATATGAGCGGTCTTAACCTGATGTGTAGAATTATCATGGGCCTATTTTCATAATGCCTTAGATTTGGGTTGTACTTGGGATGAAGCCTAGTTTGAGTTATTCCAGTCTGTATGGGCTAGGGCTAGCTTGACTTTGCAATTGGATCATCCTTAACAAAAATGTTGTTGTTACTTAAAATTTGCTACTGCTTAAAAGCGTACCCAACTCAACTCGGCTGGACCCAGCCCACCCAAAACTCATTCTAGGCCGACTGAGAATAATTGAAGACCCTTTAAATGTTCATCATAACAGGATAAAGCCCACATTATGAGTTGCAAGCTTCATAAGCTTTGCTTTGATGATACCTTGGCTGTATCCTCTTTATCTAGTGCATGAATTTCTGTTTTACCCAAAAAAGAAAGAAAGAACACTATATCAAAAAAAGCCTAAGTAATAAGAAGGAAACATATTTTTCCATTAAACAAAATAAAAAAGAGAAAACTAGGGAGTAACATGTACAAGGTTTTACCATGGGAATGGCATTTATCAAGCTACAAATATAATTAGGTACAACTCTAGGTTTCAAAATGGAGGCCAAACCAAAATGACCGACCAACAGACCAAACTCTTTATTGGTTTGGTATTGTTTTTTGTTTTTATCAATCGGCGGCTCTACCCCAAGGCCCACCCTTTGTTGTATGACATGACGCTCTACCTTCCTACCCTCGATTTCTTTGGTGTTTAGACGGGAGACTCCCTCCTCATAGATTTATACCAAACTAGCTTCTAGATAAGAAAACCTAAACAAATCCAATCAAGTTAAAATTGACTCATCATCTATCCAAGTGTGCTGTCTCCTCTCGGCTTTCCACTCTCTGGGGACCATAGATTTTTTTTTTTTTTTTTTTTTTTTTGTGCATCATATCCTTTGTTGATGATAATACCGAAGGTGGAGATCTGTGGTTCTTCAGTTCTTTTCTTTGCCGAGGATCCTGACCCTGATTTTTTCATGTATTCTTTTATTTTTTTATTAATATATTCATTTGCTGACCTTTGAAAAAAAAAAAAGAAGTTGAGTAATCAGTTTTAGAACCATGTGACAAATTTTGATTTAGAAGATCCCTAAACCTTACCCACAATCTTATAACCCTAAGATATCCATCTCTCAACCTTCAACCACACAAAAATGAAACCAAACCAGTAAAGAATAATGCTCATCCTCACGTGAAGGAAGTACCTTTCTATCTCAGTGCAATCACAACAAGAACAGCCACAAGTCCTTACTTTTGTGTTGTTTCATTCATCTGGGATATGAAGGAATTTTTTAATGGTGAGATGGGCCCCATGTGGAGTTCAAGATAAAGCATCCTCCCATATGTTTCACCCAATGAACAGCTTTACTCTTTTTTCTTTAATATGTTTTACTTTTAAACTAGGATCCTACCAGATTTTATCATTAATTAATGCAAGTAAAAAGTGAATACATTTATTCTAATGAATTCCAACATACCGTATATTCATGATTCCCAAAACAAACCCTAAAAAGGCCTACTTTGATCAGTGGGTCATTGGGTAACTCATGATTAATTGGATATTCAGTACCTAAGTTGTAGTGATTTCATTTTTTAGGGGTTTGATATAAAGTTTTGGAATTTGGACTCCATTAGTGGGGATCCAAATCGTCTCCTGCCAAATTGATATAAAGTTTTGGAATTTGGACTCCATTAGTGGGGATCCAAATCTTCTCCTGCCAAGGGTTTGGCAGGAGGGGCAGGAGACTCGGCTGTGACCAGTTGATGCCCATCACGTGGACATTGAGGCGTTGACTGGATCTGAACTATCCATCTAGCCGATAAGGTGGTTCGACAGAGAGGTATCGGCTAATGTACCATCGGTGGCTGGACGGTTCGGATCCAATCAAAGCCCACGTGTGGGGCATCGGCTAGATGCCGAGTCTCCTGCCGAACCTCTAGCAAGAGATGATTTCTATACCATTAGTGGAAGGATCTCTACCTGATTTCAGATTAAGTCAACCTGAAATATTTTTCTCTTGTTATAGGTTCACAAAAACTATTTTCTATTTTTCCTTTAAATTAAAAAGAGAAATGTAATTGGTGTAGAATATAAAATGTGTATATTAATTAAGAAGTAATTCAATTGATTTTCAAATTTAATAAATATTTTGGGATTTGGACTTCGCCATATAAGAAGAGTAAAATAATTCAATCACACTCACACCAGCAAAATCTGTGAAAAAAAAGAAAAAAGAAAAAGAACAATTGACTACTTTCAAAAAAGTGCTGAAGGGTTAACTTTAACTTTAACTTCTTGGGTGCCTACCACAAAGAACGGTTGGCTTCATCTTCTTCAGTGTTGACTATGATTCGGACACAATTTATATGAATTTTTTATTATTATTTTTTTGATTTTGGGGATTCAAATCGCCGAGCAGATTCGGTTTCTACCAGTCGGTGCCTCTGAACCTTCCATCAGAGTCGATAAAGTGAGCAGACAAGGGATGTCAACTTATACACCAGTTCAGATGGAGGGCTCCGATCTAACTGATGCCCACGTATCGAGCATCGACTAGTAGAAATCGAGTCTCCTCTCAAACCCTGGAAAGAGACGATTTGAATTCGTTGAGTGGGGGGAAGGGGGAAGGAGGAGGGTGATGGGGCTATGGGATTCATGTTCGATTATAGTTCGTTTAATAGAGGAGTATTCAGTATTTTGAGAGTATTTTTTTTTTTTTTTTTTAATCCAAGGGTTTCAACAATGATCGGATCTTATACACGGCCGTACATAGAACTGTTGGATTTTTTTTTTTAGGGCTTTGGCGTTGGCTGTCTTTGTGCCCTGGATATGTTAAAACCGTGGATGCAACTATAAGGCATCTATGAGTCATCAACACGGGGGAGAGAATACGCAAAAGGTAGATAAATTTATTCACTCGCATCTTTACGAATTTAAAAATTGGGTATTATTTTGGGTTTATTATATGAGAATAATGAATATACTAAACTTGGACTTTTCACCTTTTTCCTCAAAGCATAAAAACAAGGTTGTGATTTAGGTGTGTCAATCAGTCGGTTTTGATCGGTTTCGATCTATCCTAATCGGTTTTTGATTATTTAACACCTTACATTGTAACTGGTCTGTTTAACTATTTGGGTTTTAAAAGCGAGGCATGGAGTCTATGGACACATTTAAGTTGGTGGATCAATTTTTGGTCCATAATTAGGCTCATGCTAAAGGGGGCTAGTATCAAAATGATCATAGATATTCTTAAGTTTCAAGTCTATAATCATTCTCATGTTATAGATTAGATCATATTTTCTCGTGGAATTGTGAAAAACTTTTATTAGACTTATGATTACACCCATGTAGACAAAGACGAAGATGAAAAGAATGAGTGGAAGACTTAAGAAATGAAAGAGAATCAGAGACATTTTACTGTTTAGGTTTTTAGCCTTTTGGATTATAACGATTTAAAAATATATTCGATTCATTCGGTCATTTGATCAAGGTACAAGTACTCCCTTGTATCATGAAAGTCCATTTAATAATCGATTTGACCTTAAACCTAGTACATTTGATAATCAAGCCGATCTGGTTTCGAGCTTCTCCAATCATCTCTAATACGATAAATGTGGGTCTCTCACTCAAAGATCCCCACTGCCTTCCTCTCATTGGTCTGATTTCACAAGGGACACTGTAACCCTTGTTCATTGACTTTATTCTGCCTATGTTTAAAGTGAAAAGTTTAAAGTGAAAAAAAAATGAAAACAATAAAAGTGAAGCAAAATAAGAAGGGTTTTGAAACCATGAGTTTCTCTTGTCATTTCCTCCTCTATCATCTTTTAAGTTTTGACTGGTCATTTCGGATCACTTTTCCTATTTCCCAAACAAAAGTGAGGTCAAGTGCTTTCTCGTTGAGTTAAATAAGTTAAAAGAAAGAAAGGCAACACAACACCTGTTGGATGTTGGCAAACCTTAATAATTGTTGAGTACACACAAAGTACTGGCCAATAAGAGTGCGGCACGTGGTCAGGTGTGTTCAAAGCTCTCTAATGGCTAGGGCACTATAGATTGTCAACCCTTTAAGGTCAAATAGGTTCACATACATACATAGATAGTATTTGCTGCTTATTGGTTGCCTTATATCACTCCTGTTTTCCCTATTCAATATCACTCCTGTTTTCCCTATTCAGGTACTGGCCTCTTCATCTTGCTTGCTATTCCGAATCTTGAGTTAGGCATTTGAGCATTCTCACGGCATAAAGCCCGACCTCCCTTACCTTTTCCCTTATCGTCTACATGTTGATTCCACCTCAGAAGATTGTTATATGAATTCTAACAGCAACAATAATAGGATGCATTTAGAATGACATTTTGGTACTTTTGGGCTCAGCATCTTTGGATGATATTTTTATGAGTTTTTTTTATATTAGTAGGAATCTCTAAGGCCCTTTTTTTTTATACTGAATTTTCCTTGTTTTAGAGGTTTTTTTTTCTCACATTTATTGGTATTTATGCTTTTGAAGGGCATTTAAGTATTATATATTTTCATGATTTGTAAGTTAGTTTATTTTAGCTTTAGTTGGTCTCAATTAGGATTTTTAAGATTTTTTTATTGGGAAAAGGATCTACGTTTTACCAGGGCATAGTGGTATATACGCGCCCAGCAAATGGGGAGACCATAGAGAGCGTCTACCGGTTCAGAAAGAGGGGGAACGATCATTAATGAATTCACATCCTCTCCTCCCAGTGATTCAGGAGGAGGGGGGATGCCCTGGTTGGATGGTCAAAACGTGGGGCTAGGATGAATCTGAGCCCTCTATTCGAGCCGACAAAGCTGAACCAATGGGGGGTGTAGGCTCAGATAGAGGGTTCGGATTCACCCGAACCCCACGTGTTGGCCATCCAACGGAGGCGTCTCCCTCCTCCCAAATCACTAGGAGGAAAGGATTTGAATCCATCTTTAATAAGTAAAAAGAAGCTATTAATGAAGAGAGAGAAAGTGTAAGAGGGAAGTACACACTCTACAATGTACCATGTAGCTTCTTTACTTTTTTTTTTTTTTTTTTGTTGAAACATTTTCAAACATATAAGAGGGGAAATATACTTGTACTACCCTTGGACTTAGGTTTAAATACAATTACTATCCTAAAGTTCATAATAATTATGTGTACCATCCTTAATTGCCAAACCTTGTTACACAGAGGCATATTCAGTTAGAATTTTTCTATTAGTTGCTGATGTCAACACACGTTCAAAATTCAAAAGTAAAAGATACCCTTATGGGTTGTTGTGAAAGGACTATATTGCCTTTTTGTAAAATAAAAAGACAAAGAATAACTTTTTCATTTCCTTTCCCTTTCTTCTTCTTCTTCTTTCCTCTTTCTTTGAAATCGCGAACTAAACACTGAAGACTCAACTCGACGAAATTGAAATCAACTGAATATTGAACACTCAACTTGACGGCTCATAGTGTAAAATCCGCACTCCACTAACCCAGTCTAACTGTGTCGTGCCAGGTCTTCCCATCATAGCTGGATCAAGTGGATCGATCGTGTGAAGAAGGACCACAAGACCAGATATGAAAATCGACCTAAAACACTGAAAATCAAGTGTATGGTCGACTACCCGGTAGGTATGGTCGACCATATAGTAGGAAATAAAGACTACTGATTAATAGTCGTACGATCGATGTTTTCAAGCGTATGGTCGATGGATTTTACGACCGTACGATCCCAAACCAGACTCCGAGTTTGAAAACTTTCCAAATAAAAGGAGGATTTCTTTCCTATTGTTAGAGAGCCTTATATGGAGAGTTTGTTTCTATATAAAGGACGTTCCTCAACCTTTTTCACTCTTTTAAAACATCATCAAACCCTAGAGGAAGAGAAGGAAGAGAAGGAGAAGGAGAGAAGACTAAGGAGAAGGTTGAGAGAAGAGTTATACAGACTCTCTGCAACAAGGTATGAACCTTGTCTCTGTAGCCTTAGAACATTAAGAGTGAGAATTTTTTAGTGTAAATTGTAATATTAAACACAATGTAAGGATTCAACTATGGGATTCTCTAAGCAAATCTCATCAAGGGACAATGGAGAATGGGTTAAAATAATTAATTGGTAAAACTAATAAATTTGATATTAGAATGATCATTAGGAAGGACCCTATTGAAGAGCCAAGAGGAAGAATTCAGATTGAAAGTAGAATTTGGTCAGAAAGCCGTATGGTCATAGCTACAGTCGACCATAGCATGACCAAAGTATCGACCATAGCCATTTGGAAAGAATTTAGGAACCGTATGGTCGCAGGTGTATGGTCGCATATAGTACGACCGTAGGGTATCGATCGTACGTGATAAGGTCGACACAGCATGAGACCACATGACCAATTGGACACCTTTCAGTGATCTGTTTCAATTTTTGACTATTGTAACATGGTACATATGAACCCTAACTTAAATTCATGTAACTTCTAGGGTACTAAATTGATTCAAAGAGAGTTATAAGACTTGGAAGGAGATCGAGCTTTGCTAATAGGTGAGGGAACAAGACTTAAACTAATTGAATAATAATAAATTATTTATTTTATTGAGTCTAATGCCATGATTGATTCTATGTTTGTATGTTTGTAATGTATATCTCTCATGTCATCCAATATTTCTGTTATTACTGTTCATGTATATTTACTTTTGTCTATTAGCTATCATGTTGATTGATGATGATAAGAATAGACATGTGTTTGTGTGTGTGGTTAGTGTATTGGATGCGAGTGGGACATCAGGGGGAGGACGTGACATTGTGGTCTCTGACCTGGTCACCAGATTCTAGCTCTATCTCTACTCAAGTCTTGTCCACTAATATTATCGTATCGTCATTACCTTAGCAAAACTATTACGTCGTAGGGTATCAGGGGAGGTGGTCTCGGACCATGTGGTCTCTGACTCTGTCGGGGGGCCTTATGTCACACCCCAATTCTGGTCTAACCAAATTAGTGTGATGAACTGTCAATAAACTAACGGTTCAATCAGGATCTTGTATAGGTCGTACCCATCATATCAAACCACACACATATTCCACGGTAATAATCAAAGATAAAAAAAAATAAGCGAAAGTCTTACAGATAATGAACTGAGAGTCTAACAGTGATAAATAAGTATTTGATCCAATTATCTTCAAACCACAAGACATAAAAATAAATAATCCATTACATGTTCCATTAATCAATTATAACTAAACTAATCAAAAATACATTGGTTGCACTCGCATGATGAATCATGCACATCTTCAACAGCTTCTACGTCCATGGCGGCAACGTGTCCATACGTCAGCGCATTCATATATTCTTCAACAGTAGGACCTGCATTATCAACTAAAAATATTCGACGTCGAAAGGGTGAGCACACATCACGGCTCAGTGAACAAACAAAATAATGCAACAAACATATGCATGCATTCAATTCATATCTTTGATCTGATTTATAAGTTTGTAATATGCTATAGAAAGGTTTGGTGGCCGTTGTACCTCTATACACGAGTATGTGAATCCGCCCAATAGATCAAACACCATTGCCGTCCTACATGCACCCACCATAGAATAGAGATAGAGCTAAAGTGTCAGGATCAAGCACCGCCAACACTTCCCCTGATGTCCTACCCTTACCAACACATAAGCCCCTATTGGCGAGGGCTTGCAAACTGGGCTTGCAACTAACCAATCATAATGCCAAACATTGTATCCAAGGCCTCACCCCAACATCTCTCAATACATCCATAGAGATAGAACTAAGGCCCCCCGGCAGAGTCAGAGACCACACGGTCCGAGACCACATCCCCTGATGTCCTACGACGTAATAGTTTTGCTAAGGTAATGGTGATACGACGATGTTAGTGGGCAAGACTTGAGTAAAGATAGAGCTAGAGTCTGGTGACGAGGTCGAAGACCACCATGCCACGTCTTCCCCCTGATGCTCCACTCGCATCCAACACACCAACCACACACATACATTCACATGTCTATTCCTAGCATCATCATCATCATCATGTTATAAATAAATGGAATTAAATACGCATGAACAGTAATAGCAGGAATATTGAATGACATATGAGATGCACATTATAAGCATACACGCATAGAATCAATCATGACATTGGACTAAAAAAAAATAAACAGTTTGTTATTATCCAATTAGTTTAGGGCTTGTTCCCTCACCTGTTAGCAATACTCGATCTCCTTCCAAGCCTTGTAATTCTCTTTCAATCAATTTAACAACCTAAAAATTTTATGAATTTAAGTTAGGATTCATATGTAACATGTTACAATAGTCGAAAATCAAAACAAAGCATTGATAGCTGTCTAATTGGTCCTATAGTCTCATACTGTATCGACCTTACTACCTACGGTCGTTACCCTACGGTCGCATATGGTGCTACCGTAGTTACGATCATATGGTTTCTGAAATCTTCCTGAGTACCTATGGTCGATCCTCTGGTCATGCTGGTCATGCTATGGTCGATCGTAGCTGTGACCTTGAGATTTCTGGTCACAGACTACATGCAATTCGAGTTCTTCCTGGGTCAGTTCTTCTAATCTTCAATGAGGTTTATTCTAAGGTCATCCTATGGTCATCATTAGCAATTTCTTATCAACCTTAACCATCAAACTCATCCCTCGTGGTTATCCTTGGAAATTACTCAAGGAATCACATGGATCATGATAGATTGATATTGCTTATCTTCCATAGAAGTCTTATTCCTTAGAGTTTACATCTCTAGAGATTAGGTTCATACCTTTGCCTGTGATAGAGAGCCAATATCTTCTCAGCAAATTCATTTTCTTAGCTTTTTCTTTTTCTCATTCTCTTCCTTCTCTTCCCTTCTCTTTCTCTAGAGTTTACTAATGTTCTAAAAGAGTGAAAAAGGATTGAGGGACGTCCTTTATATAGAGAAAAACTCTCCATATAGAGTCCTCTTTCAATTAGAAAAGCAATCCCTTAATTTAAAAAAGTTTTTAAAACTCGGAGTTTGATCTGAGGTCTCACGGTCGATGGCTACGGTCGCAGAACACGTCGACTGTAGGGTCGAAATCATCGACTGTTGGGTCTGGACTTGAGATTTTTGTTTCCTTCCTTATGGTCAACCATACCTACCCAGGTATTCGACCATAGGTAGGTTTTCAGTGTTTTTAACTTGATTTTCATACCTAATTTGTGATCTATCTTCACACGCTTGGTCCACTTGGTCTAGGAATGATGGAAAGACCTGGCACGATACGATTAAACCGGATTAATGGAGTACGGGTCTTACACCTTAACTTTATCTCTATGGACGTATTGAGGGATGTTGGGGTGAGGCCTTGGATACACTGGATGACATTTATGATTGGTTAGTTATGAGCCCAGTTTGCAAGTCCTCGCCAATAGGGCTTACGTGTTAGTATCAATAGGGCATCAGGGGAAGTGTTGGCGGTGTGTGATCTAGATACTTTATCTCTATCTCTATTCCATGGTGGGGTGGATGTGGATGACAATGGTGTTTGATCCATTAGGTGGGGCTTACACACCAGTGTATAGAGGTGCGGTAGCCGCCAAACCTTTCTATAACACATTATAAACTTAAAAATCAGACCAAAGATATGAATTGAATGCATACATATATTTGTTGCATTATTTTATTTTGCTCACTCCCTTTTGACATCAAATATCTTTAGTTGATGATGTAGATCCTACTGTAGAAGAGTACGTAAATGCGCCCTCATATGGACACATGGCGGCTATGGAGGTAGAAGCTGTTGAAGATGTGTATGATCCTTCATGCGAGTGCAATCAATGCGTCTTTGATTAGTTTAGTTATATTTTGATTATCGAACATGTAATTGATTATTTTACCTTTATGTCTTGAGTTACTTGGAGATAACTGGATTAACTATTTATTTATCACTGTTAGATACTCAGTTCATTAATTATAAAAACTTTTGCTTATTTGTTTATTATCTCTGATTATTACCGTGGAATGTGTGTATGGTTTGATTTGATGAGTACTACCTAAATGAGATCCTGGTTGAACCGTTGGTTTATTGACAGTTCATCACACTATTCTGGTTAGTCCAGAATTGGGGTGTGACATGTAGTCTCTTTGACTTCAGTGGCAAGTTAAATTTCCGACGACGATGGCAAGGCCAATATTATAGTACGGGAAGTATCTTTTACTGCTTGCTATTGATTAATCAGATATGAGCTTTGGAAAATCAGTTCTATCAACCCTAATTCAAGGAAGACAAACCATCATCTACAACCCAAAGACCTGCCCTTGTCGTGCTTGCTCGCAAGATGAATTCGCATGCCTCTCTCTTCTGGTGAGCCAAACCGGCATCGAAGTGATGAATGCTTGAATAGGAAGACCAACACCATCCACAAATGACTGAATCATTGACACGATATTTAACCACTCTTTGTTTACAAACCTCTTCATCGAAATCATCGTCGGCAAAATCCGGCGCACCAGAGATATGACCCCAATGCATCCTCTTCCCTTTATAAACATGTATTGGCGTCATTTCAACTCCAATGTACCCCAGTGCTCTTTGACTCTTCGAAGCGTGAGTCATCGGGCCCTCGCCGAAAGTTGTCATTTGATCCAACCTACAACAAAATGGGCCAAAATGGTATAAGGGTTCTTTCCATGAGAGCTTGCACATCGGGACATTTAAAATAGTTCAGACTTGAGGATTGTGATGGTTAACGGGGCGGTTCTTGGCAAGCCTAGAACCTTCTGCGAATTACGCCGACGAAGATTGTTGGGAAGAACATAGCCAAGAATTAATAGCTCCAATGTATTATGTTATTTGTGTTGTTTTTCTTTATTGTTTTTGTTTACTAACATTAGAAGACAAATTCCCTTGTTGTTCCTTTTTTTTTTTTTTTTTGGTAAATTCCCTTCTTGTTCTGTACAATACAATCATGGATGCCAATTTTCAGAGCCAATATGAGAGTTGGGTACATATTTAAGAAGTAGATTCAATTTGATAGATGGCTATTGGATTGACTGGAAATCATCAAAGCCTTCTGAGCAGATTTTAGTTCCCATCAAACTTCAATCGGAACCAAAAAAGACAACTCTCTCTAGTCCAACGACAACTATTTATCCACTGACAATGGTGTATGAAACTAACAAAGCTACCCTCATTGTGGTAAATTTGGCCCTCTTTTATCGTCTTATTGTACTCCATCCATCTCTCTCAATTTAACACAAGGAAAGCACAATCCCTTTCATCTTTTCAGATTGCCAATCTTCTCCGATTCCCAACAACAAATGTAGATGATACCAGAATCTATGATTTTTCTTGTTAAATTTGGCGTGTCTATCTTTTATTACTGCTCTCTGGTTTTTTCTCCGCCTCAATTAATGTTTAATGTTTTTCAAGTTAACAAAAGATAAAAGGTAGTATAGAGCTATCTCTCTTTGGAAGATGTTCAACAACGAAGATTGGGAGCATAACCGAAAATGGAGAAAGAAAGAAGGGATTGTAAATGTTCAGTAGAGGATGAGAGGAAAGGAGAAGAGAAGGAGAAGCAATGGAGGAAAAGGGAGAGAGAGAGAGAGAGAGAGAGAGAGAGAGAGAGAGAGACGAAAAGGAGGTGCAAAAACTAATCAAAGAAGAAGAGAAGGAGTTGATGTTGGCCGAAGTTGGATGCTGCCAGCCTGCATCCACTTCTGTCGAATGTTGGAGAGGAGAGGGAGAAATGAATTGAGATTCCCTTTTTAATATAAGGGTTTGGGAGGGTTAATTTTGTCATTTAACTCTTTAATATTTTTGGAAAATTAAAGATGTGGTTTCATCCTTAATTGTTTATAAATGTAACAAGGTTAAAGTTGATATTAAATTTGTTTTGGCAATGGGGGTGTAATTGTAATTGTTGTGAACTTTAGGGTAGTAATTGTATTTAGACCTAAGTCCAGGGGTGGTACGAGTAATTTTCCCTTTTAAGAATTATGCATTAGAAATATTAGTTTGCTCATTTTGTGCATTTTCAATAAATTATAAATTTATTATATTTTATGTATCTTATTATGTTTCATGGGTTCTAATATCATTATTGTATTTAATGGCATAGTTGTAAATATAACATGTTTGTACCCTAGGTCTTATTTATTTCTTATTTTGTTTTGTTGATGATAGTAACTTAAATTATTTAGTTAATTTTATATTATTTTGTATATTAATAAGTCTAGAAATGTAATTAAGTATTCATTTTCCTTTTCATTTTATTTTCGTATGTTTTATTTGTTATGTACTATTTCTGTAATTTATAATTTTTTTTATCATTAGTTTCCAATATTTATTATTCATAAAAAAACCAAATGCACAGGAAAACTGATTTAACAGGGCGGCCGGGGTAGCACACCTTCCCTAGTCTCAACCTAATATGAACCTGATCTCATAGTTGGATTAGTTCCATTAAAATTATGTGTCATTCAAGCTATGAGCACGTCATGATCTAATAGATAATTTCAGTCCTATCAAAAAAAGTGAGTGCATGCAAGCGGGATTATTGTTGGGAGGCATTGAAACACTTGGGTGAGTATGCCCCTATATAAATGAGGAGACTAATTTCCCTTCCCATTTGGGTATTCTTCCATGGATCTATCACCATTCATATCAAACGGATCCCACACTTTAAAGGTAGTTCTATATTTCATGAACGGTGATGGTAAATCCATGGGAGAGTACTTGTAAGGGTGGTGGATCTAGGTGCCTATATGTGATTGTATATTTAATTTCTATTTGAAATTTAGTAGTTTGCCAAGCCACATCATTCCCCTAGACTTCCAATAATCAAAATTAATACATTAATCGTACTCGTGGTAAAAACTGAATATAACTCATGGTTTTAGTTTCAGGTATCAGGGATACATTATTGGTTGGAGACGAAACTATGGTCCAATACCACTTAAAATCAGGTTGTGTTTTGTTGACATGGCTGATAATGATTTAAAAGAAAAAAAAAAAAAAAAGGAATAAAATATCAAATTGAGATCAGCCACATTAAAAATCAACCTAACCGATCCGATACCGATTCCAAAAACCGTAGGTCATTCACATGGACTCCTCCTTATCCATATGTGTTTAATGACAAGTACAACAACAACAACAAAGCCTTATTCCAATTAAATTGGGTTGATTACAAAGATTCTTGTCTCCAATCAGCTCTGCTCGATGTCATACTTGAAACAAGGGTATGCATGTCTTTCTTTACCACCTCCTTTAGAATCATCTTAGGTCTCGTTCGTACAGGAGCATCTAATCTCTTCTATTGAACATAACAATACAATCTCAAACGTTTTTCTCGTAGTTTATCATATATCGATGTTACTTCCAAATCAACTATAATATGATCAGTCCTTACTTTATCCTTTCTAGTTTTTTCACTCATTTATCTCAACATCTTCATCTCAGCTAAGTTTATCTATATGATGCTTCTTAACTGTTTAACATTCTGCACCATACATTATAACCAATCGAATGACTGTCATATAAAATTTTCCTTTAAGTTTTAAAAAGAATACGTCGATCACACAACACTCCAGACGTACCTCTTAACTTCATCCATCCTATTTTAATCCTCTGTGAAACATCATCCTCTTAATCACATTTTTGAATTTATGATTAATTCTAGATATCTAAAATGATCACTTTATTGTATTTCCCTCTAAAAAATTTTCACCACTTCATTATCAATGTTTGTGTAACTAAAGTTATACACTATATACTTTGTTTTCGTTTTACTTATCTTAAAATCTTTTGATTTCAATGTTGATCTCCATAGCTCCAACTCGACGTTAATCCCTATTTTTGTCTCATCTTCCAAAATAATATTATCCACAAAAAACATGCACTAAGGAACTTCATCTTGAATGTCTCTAGTTAAATCATCCATAATAAGGGTAAACAAATAAGGATTTAAATCTGATCCTTGATGTAAGCTCATTGTAATTGACCCCCATGATTCTCATAGTACTAGTCACCATATTATAATACATATCCTTACCAATGTTTACATTTTTTCTTGAAACGCTTCTCTTGAAATGCTTCTCTTCTCTAGTACATGCCAGATTGATTCTCTAGGAATTATGTCATAAACTTTTTCTAGATCAATAAAGAGGTTCTTCTTGCCTTCTTTTCATCTTTCTATGAATCTCCTAAGCAAGTATATAGCTTTCGTCGTGGATCTACCTGGCATAAACCAAACTGGTTATCCGTAATAGTAGTATCTTTTCTTATGTGAGTTTCAATAACTCTCTTTCATAGTTTTATAGTATGACACATTAAGTTTATGCTTCTGTAGTTATTGCAGTTTTGAATACCACTTTTGTTTTTATAAATTGAAACCACAATGCTTCTTTTCTATTTATCTGACATTTTCTTTGAGTTCATAATTTTATTGAACAATTTAGTTAGTGAAGGCACTCTATGTCACACCTCAATTCTGAACCAACCAGAATGGTGTGAGTAAATCATCATGGAACCAACGGTTCACACCAGGATCTCATATAGGCCGTATCCACTCATACAAACCATTGCACATAACCACAATCAGAATATAATAAATACAGCGAAAGTCTTTAAATTAAATGAACTGAGAATCTATTGATAAATGTAAATAAAATATCCAATTATTCAAATTCAAACATAAAATATAATATCATTACATCTCTTTAATCCAACCGAAAATAATGAAAATAAATAAAAATCCAATCAAAGGTACACGCAGAAAGGGCACTCGCATGAAGCGTCATGCTCGTCCTCTCCTGCCTGTACACCCAAAGCAGCAACATCACCATACGCCGGAGGATTCACATAGTCGTCCACTGTGTAACCTGCATCAACATCTAAAAACATGTATATATACAAAGGGTGAGCTCACAACTTAGCTCAGTAAGACAATCAAACAGTTTCACAATATTATGCATGAGTAACAATCATTTTATGCTGTGGTCTGGTTTAAGTTTGCAATGTGCTATAGAAAGGTTTGGTGGCCCCCGCACCTCTATACACGAGTGTGTGGCACCTCATGGATCACACCCCCATTGGCCCACATGCACCCATCATGGAATAGAGATAGAGCTAAGATATCCCCGTACCTCCCCTGATGCTCTACCCATACCAATACCTAAGCCCCTACTGGCCAGGGTTTGCAAACTGGGCTCGCAACTAACCAATCCTATATGTCATCAATGTATGCTCTATCCCAGCACAGTCGTCTACGGCATAGAGATAGAGCTAAGGCATCCCCGTACCTCCCTTGATACCCTATCCGCAATTAACCCACTAGGATAGAACAATACGCAGGTAGACCCTATCCCAACATAACTCCCTACGACATAGAGATAGAGCTAAAGCATCGTGGACAAGCCAACGTCGATCTCGGAGACCACAGTGCCACATAACCATGGCTATGCCAACATCAACATCAGAGACCACCGTACCACGATCTTCCTCTGATGCCCCACCCGTACCAAGCATGTCAAGATAGAATACTACAAAAAGTGTCAGTGTGAGGAATGATCACAGGCTCCATGCCCCACTCCACACACTCACGAAAACAATCACATGCCTAATAATCACATCTTATCAATGTATGAACAATAATAATAACTGAAAGTAAATAATGGCATGTGAATATGCACAAACATCACATCATATATATTCAGGTGATTAACAAAGATTTACTGTCCATTAATTATTAGGTTTAGGTCAGATTCCCTTACCTGACGCTCGTTTGATAGCTTGCTCCACGTCATAAAATCCAAACGTGCTATCACAAAGTCCTACATAATATTAGGGTTTCATTAGAATAGTTTTCTTAGGGTTTCATGTTGGTCGAAAACCAACAAAGTCCAAAACCAGCCTTTCAGAGCTGACCGGTCGCAACATACTGGTTGCAGCTCTGTGAGCAAACTAGCAACCGGTATGGTCGATCGGTATGTCTCCGGAGACCATACACTTGGTTTTTCGACTGTCGTCGATCGATTTCCTTGGATTTTCAGGGTTTCTCCTATCCATTCTAAGTTTTTTCTTTGAGTTAGAGTTATCCCCAACTCATTCAACTCTTATTTCAATGAATATCATCTCGGAACTCGAATCTAAGGTTTGACGACAACTTAGGGTTTTAAGGTCCAGCTAGGGTTTTAGATCAATACTTACTTTACATGGTATTGATTCACCCCTATAACTATCATAGGGTAAGAAGAATGATTAAAACACTTACCGTTGACTGGCGTAACGTGAGCGTCGTCGAACGATAATGGCGGCACCTTCTTCTTCTTCCTAGCTTCCTCTCCTTTCCAACCTCCTTCTCCTCTCTAGGGTTTGTGAGAGACAATGGAAAGGATTTGAGGAAGTTTAAGGGTGTATTTATAGGCTAAAATTAGGGTTTAGTAACCTATTAAGATTAGGAAGGTTCAGGCATTAGGGTTTAGGAAAATGGGACCCACAGAGATCCAATTCCGGATCTCCGTAGTCAGCTGCGCAGAGCTGACCGGTTGACCGGTACCAAGACCGGTACCATCGACCGGTCAACATAAAATCATGTTGATTTGATCGTCTTTGGTCCGATTCTGTACCTGTTTGTCATCCGCTTGTCCCGTCTGGCCCGGTGATGATCGGAAGACCTGCTACGACACAAAACCAAAATTTAGACTTACACTCTATACATACTTATGATCTTCCAAACTTCTATTAAGACCTCATCTGGGTCTGGTGCTTTGCCTACATTCATCATCCTTAAAGCTTCTTTTATTTTTGTTACCCTAATTTTGTGTATATATCTATGACTTGTGGTGTCATGGTGGATAATGTAGCAACTGAGACACCATTATTCGAAATGTCACCGTTTAGTAGGTTGTAGAAATAACCATTATATTTCTCTTTAATGCCTTCATTCCTTACTAGAACTTTACTATCTGTAATTTTAATACATCTAATATGATCTAAATCACTATTATTCTTTTCCCTCATCTTAGTTATGTTATAGATAATTTTTTTTTTCTTTCATTTGTGGTCAAATTGTTATAAAGATCTTCATATTTCTTTGTCCTTATTTTTTTATAATTTTTTTTGCATCATTTCTGGCAAGTCTATATGTTTTTAGATCCTCTATATCCTTAGGCTCTCTTTGGTATACATTATAGAACTAATTATATAATTCATTATGACATGTAATTGTTTGGTATGATTTATGGTACTTATTTATATTTATATTTATAAATTATTTAAAATAAATATTTTATGAGAATAAATTATGAATCATGAATACTAAGAGTGTCAAAACTGGGTCCGGCCCGGTAGCACGAACTGAGCCAGCCCAATATAACCCGAACCCAGCCTGGACCGAGTCTTAATGGACAGGTTTTGGTCTGAGCTTGTAAATCCCGACACCGTTTCAACCCAAACCCAAACCAAACCGGACCGGTCCGTTAAGAAATCGAAATTAGGCCAAATCGATAAAACCCAACCCGAACACCGGTGAGGTCCGTTCGGACCCAATTTCTTAATTTTAATGGTTT
This sequence comes from Protea cynaroides, assembly GCA_028583415.1. Classification (NCBI taxonomy): domain Eukaryota; kingdom Viridiplantae; phylum Streptophyta; class Magnoliopsida; order Proteales; family Proteaceae; genus Protea; species Protea cynaroides. The sequence continues at coordinate 26,241,915 of CM053269.1, forward strand.
TAAATTTTAATAGATTGTGTTACACTATTAGAGTTCACTTCATGATCTAGAAAATTATGTGAATCTATAGTTGAAAAGATTATGTTAATTGTTATAGTTTATTAAATTATATACATATGGAAGGAATAATAGTAATTTTATAGATAGAAATAATAAAATATGCTATATAGTTTACATGTAAAAGGGGCCCGATAAACCCGATACGTCCGATCCGGACCAAACCAACCCGAAATCACCTCAATAAACCCAGCCCGATAACAAACCGACACCGGACCAACCCGTTAGTTATTGTGTCCAGCGCAGCCCACCCCAGCCCGAACTCTTAATGGACATGTTTTGGGCTGGACTTCTAAAACCCGATCCCGATTCAACCCGGACCGAAACCAACCCGGACCGAAACCAACCCAGACTGATCTGTTGACACCCTTAATGAATACTAACAATTTAAGGCTTTCTTGGGTATGCATTATAGAATTAAGTATATAATACATTATAACATATTTAGTTGTTTGATATGTTTTATGGTACTTATTTATATTTAAAAATAAATTAATAAAATCTAAAATCTACAAATAGATTAGAAGGTTTTTATTATTATTATGATAATCTATTATTATTTTTTTTGTCTAATAGTATTAAACGATCATTATTTATGACTCATAATTTATTTTTATAAATAATTTATTATAAATAATTCGTAAATATAAATATAAATTATACTGAAAACAATTTAATATCATGATGAATAGTTTTTACAAAATCAGATGATAAGGAATTAATTATGGATATGTTTTGGAGTTTTTTTTTTAAAAATTAAATTCTTTTTTTTTTTTTTTTATTTTTTTTTTATTTTAAAAAAAAAAAAAAAAATAAAATGAAAAAAAAATAAAAATTTTTTTTTAATTATTTTTTTTTATAATTTAATATTTAAATTTATAGGAAATGGTTAATTTTTTAATTTTTTTTTTTTTTTTTTTTTTTTTTTTTTGGTGGGGGGGGGGGGGTTTGGGGGGGGGTTTTGAAGGAAGGGGGGGGGGGGGGGGGGGTTTGGGTTGGGGGGTTGTGGGGGGTTTTTTTTTTTTTTTTGTGGTATGGGGGGGGGTTTTATTTGTGTTTGGTTTTGGTGGGGGGGGGGGGGGGTGGGGGATTTTTTTTGGGGGTGGGGGGGGGGGGGTGGGGGGGGTTGTTTTTTTTTTTGTTGTTTTTTTTTGTTTTTGTGTTTTTGTTTTGTTGGGTGTGGGTGTTTGTTTTTGGGGTTGGGATTTTGTGGTGGGTTTGGGGGGGGGTTGGGGGGGGGGGGGGGGGGGGGGGGGGGGGGGGGGGAGAAATGGTGGGGGTTGGTTTTTGGGGGTGGGTGGGGTGGGGTTTGTTTTGTGGTTTATTGTTGTTGTTGTTTGTTTTTTTTTTTTTTTTTTTTGGTGTTTTTTTTTTAGTTTTTTTTTTGGGGTGTGGGGGGGGGGGGGGGTGGGGGGGGGGGGGGGGGGGGTGGTGGGGTGTGGGTGGTGGTGGGGGGTGGTTGGGGGGGGGGGTGGTGGGGGGGGGTTTTTTGGGGGGGTTTTGTTTGGGGAGGGGTTGTTTTTTTGTGTTTTTTTTTTTTTAAAAATTTTTTTTTTTTTTTTAAAATTTTTTTTTTTTTTTTTTTTAATTTTTTTTTTTATTTTTTTTTTTAAATTAAAAAATTTTTTAAAAAATTATATTTTTTTTTTTTTAATAAATTTAATTTTTATTTTTTTTTAGTGCTCTCTAGGCAGATAAGGACGCAAACCACAAAAGCTTCACCAGATATACACGTATGCAAAAACTTTTTTTTTTTTTTGGGTAGAAATATGCAACCACTTTGACGAAAACAGAAAAACCCGTCGACGTCGACGGTCTAATGATGAGAAATATAATTATTGGAAGACATAACTTGTCACAACCGACACGTCACTTTGGCTGCTAAGAACCGCCTTCAAATTAGATTCGAATTCCATTTTTAGCCCTTACATTTTCTAAAATACCATACTACCCTGCTGGAAAAATTCATTGCCAATGAGAACTAACAGAGAAGGAGTGTGTTCATTGTTGACGTTAAAAAAGAGCCTTCCAAGTCTGATAATCCACACACAGGACCGGACCCGGCTGGAATATTTTGTAAGCCTACGATTTGAGATCTCAAGATCTCAACAAAACTGTGTTTAGATTGAATAATGTGATCAAGAGGATTTTTGTTAAGAACAACTTACAAGGTGGAGCCCATCATTTTAATAGCTTTACACAACTTTCTAAAAAGTGATCATATCATATCTAAGACTAGATGTTTATAAAAATAATAATAATAATAATAATAAAAATAAAATAAAATAAAATAAAATCTAAGATTAGATCAGTTCTTTTTATTTATAAAGAAAATATTTTTATCTTACTTAGTAGCCATGGATGATTGACACGTGGTAACCATAACCGTTGGATGGTTGACACCAATATGAATTATTATTATTTTTTTTTTTGAAAAAAAGAGTTGGATTTGATTGGATCAACCAATCCCGTTATAGATCTGATATCCTCGGTGATCCTTGAAAACAGTGAATTTAGTATCGGATTGGTATCGGGAACTGTCAAAACTGACACGAATTAGACTATTGGATTCCAATTACTAAATCCATGTAGCATGAATGAAAGCACCCATGTGGTACCAATCCATCGACTGTTAGTAAATTTACATCCAAGGACATACTATCGACACTTTCGATCACTTCCAACTTGACAAATTTGACAAAAAGGGACGGGTTTTTGGGGGGGGCCCCAAAGCGCCCGGGGTTTCCCCCCTTTCTCTTCAGGTGGTTCCAAGTATTCTTCATCTTTATCCTCAGGTGGTGGGTTCCACACCCTATGGACAATGATGGGTTGGCAAAGAAGAATCAGCTTTCCCTTTGATCATTTGATTTGTATCTTTCCATGGCGCCACTATAGAATAGGCCAATTTGGATAATAGCGTCCATTTGGAAAATTATTTTGAACAATGTATTTTTGTATTCGTTCCAAAGGGACTAATAGCATAATTGACTCTCTAATTATGAGGGTCCTACGTCAATCTGAATATAGTCCATTTATAAAAAATAAAAAGAAAAAAAGAAAAAAAAAAGGGTGTAAATTGAGGTGATACTGGGTAATTAGTTTCGGTTTCGATCGATTCTTATCCATTTACGTCATCCCCAGAACTAACCTAATAAATTAATCGGTTCCAAACCTAATAGCCAGCCTTGATTATCATGGATGTACCAGTTCTAGTTCCTATATGCTTCCAATACTATCGCTGCGATTCGGATAACCTGCAATCACAAAGAATAGACACAGAAATTGGACAACTAAGCCCCGGATAGACTCTGATGTCTACGTCAGATTTTCAATTGTCAACCAAGAATTACCAATTAGGGGGGGGGGGGGGGGGGGGGGTCAATAATAAGGTGACACGTGTCACTATACGAGTGGTCATATGACCGTGATGATCGGCGTCGGTTTTTTCGGGGGGGGGGGCTCCCGGGGGCCCCTGGGCGCCTTGGGCTCTAGGACTCCGGCCGAAAACGTAACCCAGGAGGAATTATACCTTGTCCCGCATGGACTGTGCCTCCGCCTAGGAGATGTATCCGAATAGAATTATTACTCCGAGCAGGAAAGGCCGAGCACCATTTTATTAAGCCAAGTCGGCCTTGGTGATTTTGGGTGCCACGTGTAAGATTTCCATTGAGTGATGCTTTTCCCCCATAACACTATCTAAATTTCAAAATTTTTTATCTAAAGATCAATTCTTAAGTATATAAATAATCAAAAACTCTTTCTATATATATATCCTTTCATCAAACACCACTATGCATTTTTACCAAAAAAGACACCCCCATGCGTAAAAAAAAAAAAAAAGGGGGGGGGATATAGGCATAGAGAGAAGCATTGCATTTAGTAAAATTGTTGGGAGGTCATTCCTACTCTAAAATATTTCATTTCAGTTAAGATCAATTAAGCCTGAACTTTCTTTAGATGTTGTTTACTTGTTTTTTCTTGCCTTGCTATGTTGTCTCTTTTTTTTTTTTTTTTTTTTTTTCCCCAAGGGGGGGGGTTAAATTAAAGGAAAAAAAGTTTTTGGGGGTTTTTTTATAAAAGGAAGGATAAATTAAGGGGGGGGGGGGGGGGGGGGGGGGGGGGGGGGGGGGGGGGGGACTTGTTTTTTTTGCCTTTTTTTTCCCCGGGGGGGAGGGGGGAAATATAAGGAGGGAAAAGGGGGGGGGGGGAACCCAAAAGGAAAGGGAAAAAAAGGAGGGGAAGGGGGGGGAAGAACAAGGTGTTTGTGGGGGGACCAATTAAGAGACCTATTCCGAAACCAAGCCATTCCCAGTAAGGCATTGATTCTAAAATTGGCATAATAACTGATTCCATCTGGTTGCAATTTCAATCCTAGAATTACAACACTACACCAATATTATTCTTATAAAGTTTTTCTTACGTTTAACATTTTATATGTAAATTATTTTTCAATACCTATTTTCTGTTTTCTCTTTTGTTGCTTTTCTATGCTGGTCATTATGGGAATAGCGTAATAAACTCTATTTTGAGCGTAAGAATTCCTCGCCCATGGAGGTAATTAGACAAGCAGAAAGGGCCTTCTCTGAATATTGTCAAGTGACAAAGTAGGTATGATGGAAACCTCTCTTATGTAGTTGAGGCCAAATAATAATGTTAAATGGTCTCTACCTATACCAGGCATTTTGAATGTCAATATAGATGCTACTTTGTGTGCAGATCCTCACAGCAGTGATATGGGCTATGTAAGACCCACACTTCGGAAATCTGGTCTAATCTATGTTTCGTGTTGTGACAAGTCTTCCAATCATAACTAGACCACAAGACGAGACAGGGTGACGAACCACATACTTTAGGTACAAAAACAAGCATTTTAGACCAATTTTATACATACCGGTCTGACATACAGGCTAGCCTCTAAGTGTTAGACCGGCTGGACTCTAAGTCAGACCGGTATGTCCAACCGATATGTTTGTGGGAGTGGTGACGGACTCCAGTAGGTCCCACACTTCAAATCTGAATCTTAGAGATCTTTTGGATGTAGGAGACCTTCCTAAAATGGTCTCTCACTCTATAAATACGTCTTCCCTAACCCTTAGATGTCACACCCCAATTCTGGTCTAACCAGAATGGTGTGATGAACTGCCAATAAATCAACGGTTCACCTAAGATCTCGTATAGGTCGTACCCACCATATCAAATCAAACACACATTCCACATTAATAATCAGAGGTAATAAACAAATAAGTAAAAGTTTTACAGATAATGAACTGAGAGTCTAACAGTAATAAATATGTATTTAATTTAATTATCTCCAAACCACAAGACATAAAAATAAATACTCAATTACATATTTGATGTTCAAATTATAACTAAACTTAAGCAAAAACACATTGGTTGCACTCGCATGATAAATCATGCGCATCTTCTTTAGCTTCTATGTCCATAGGAGCAACGTGTCCATACTTCGGCGCATTCATATATTCTTCAACGGTAGGACCTGCATCATCAACTAAAAATATTCGACGTCGAAAGGGTGAGCACACATCACGGCTCAGTGAACAAACAAAATAATACAACAAACATATGCATGCATTCAATTCATATCTTTGGTCTGGTTTATAAGTTTGCAATATGCTATAGAAAGGTTTGGTAGCCGCTGCACCTCTATACACGAGTGTGTGAATTGGCCCAATGGATCAAACACCATTTTTGTCCCACATGCACCCACTATGGAATAGAGATAGAGCTAAAGTGTCCGGATCAAACATCGCCAATACTTTTTCTGATGCCCTACCCATACCAATATGTAAGCCCCTATTCGCGAGGACTTGCAAACTGGGCTCGCAACAAACCAATCCTAATGCCAAACAGTGTATCCAAGGTCTCACCCCAGCATCCCTCAATACGTCCATAGAGATAGAGCTAAGGCCCCCTCTGACAGAGTCAGAGACCACACGGTCCGAGACCACCTCTCCTGATGCCCTACGAAGTAATAGTTCTGCTAAGGTAATGACGATACGACGATGTTAGTGGGCAAGACTTGAGTAGAGATAAAGCTAGAGTCTGGTGACGAGGTCGAAGACCATCATGCCACGTCCTCCCCCTGATGCTCCACTCGAATCCAACACACTAACCATACACATACATTCACATACCTATTCCTAGCAACATCATCATCATCATGTTATAAATAAACGGAATTAAATATGCATGAACAGTAATAGCAGAAATATTGGATGACATGTGAGATGTACATTACAAGTATACAAGCATAGAATCAATCATGGCATTGGACTCAATAAAAATAAACGGTTTGTTATTATCCAATTAGTTTAGGTCTTGTTCCCTTACCTGTTAGCAATACTCGATGTCCTTCCAAGCCTTGAAATTCTCTTTGAATTGATTTAACAACCTAAAAGTTATTTGAATTTAAGTTAGAGTTTATATGTGACATGTTATAGTAGTCAAAAATCAAAACAGAGCACTGATAGGTGTTTGATTAGTCCTATGATCTCATGCTGTATCGACCTTATTGTCTACTGTTGATACCCTACGGTCGCATATGGTGCAACCGTAGCTACAACCATATGATTTTTTGAAATCTTTTCGAATGCCTATGGTCGATCCTCTGGTCATACTGGTCATGCTATGGTCGACCGTAGCTGTGACCTTGAGATTTCTAGTCACAGTCTACATGAAATTCGAGTTCTTCCTCGGTCAATTCTTCTGTTCTTCAATGGGGTTTATTCTAAGGTCATCCTATGGCCATCATTAATAATTTCTTATCAACCCTAATCATCAAATTCACTCCTCATGGTTCTCCTTGGGATTTCTCAAGGAAATCACATAGATCTATTGCCTATCTTCCATAAAAGTCTTATTCCTTAGAGTTTACATCTTTAAAGATTCGTTTCATACCTTGGCCTGTGATAGAGAGCCAATCTATTCTCAGTAAATTATTCTCCTTAGCTTTTTCTTCTTCTCCTTCTCTTCCTTTTCTTTCTCTAGGGTTTACTAATGTTCTAAAAGAGTCAAAAAGGGTTGAGGGATGTCCTTTATATAGAGTAAAACTCTCCATATAGAGTCCTCTTTCAATTAGGAAAGCAATCCCTTAATTTAGGAAAGTTTCCAAAATGCGAAGTCTGATCTGGGTTCTCACGGTTAATCATACGGTCGCATAAACCGTCTACCATAGGATCAAAATCATCAACCTTGGGGTTCTGGATTTGAGATTTTGGTTTCCCTTCCTTATGGTCGACCATACCTACCCAGGCATGCGACCTTAGGTATGTTTTTAGTGTTTTTAACTCGATTCTCATACTTGGTTTGTGATCTACCTTCACACGCTCGGTCCACTTGGTCCAGGAATGATGGGAAGACCTGACACGACACGGTTATACCAAGTTAGTGGAGTGCGGGTCTTACAACTCCCCCCTCTTATACAAATTTTGTCCTCAAAATTTACACATACCTTCCGAGTCGAATAGGTGAGGATATTGCTTTCGCATAGCGTTCTCTTTTTCTCATGTAACTTATTCTATATTTTGGCTTCTCCAAGTAACCTTAATGTAGTAAATGTTGCGGTTGAAAAGACATTGTACCTTCTGGCTAGTGATCTCAAAAGGTACTACTTCGAACGTTAAATCTTCAGTCAAATCCAGTGGATCCGTTGTTAACACGTGTGTTGGATTTCTAACGTACTTCTTCAGTAATGAGATATGAAATACATCATGCACACTTGACATGGATGGTGGTAGTGCTAACTGATATGCTACTTTTCTACGTCTATCTAGAACTTCATAAGGTCCAATATATCTGAGACACAGCCTTCCCTTGTGTCCAAACCTTTTCAAACCATGCATAGGAGATATTTTCAGAAATACCACCTATGGTGAATTCGAGATCTCTGCGTCGATTATCTGCATATTGCTTCTGACGGTTCTGAGCTATTCAGACTCTTTCCTTGATAATGTCGACAACTCGACAAGTCTCTTCAACAAACTTTGGTCTAACAATACTCCATTCTCCAACTTCATTCCAAAACAAAGGAGTTCGACATTTTCTACCATATAGTGCTTCATAGGGTGACATCTGTATAGTCTCTTGATAGCTGTTGTTATAAGTGAACTCTATCAATGATAATTTCTCATCCCATGATCCTTTGAAGTCAATAACACAAGCTCGAAGCATGTCTTTTAAAATCTGAATAGTACGCTCCGACTGTCATTCTGTCTGAGGATGGAATGCAGTACTAAACTTCAATGTTGTACCCATAGCCTTCTGTAATCCTTCTCAAAACTTTGAGGTAAAGCGTGGGTCTCTGTTGGACATAATGCTTTCAAGTACACCATGTAATTGGAAAATATTATCTACATAAAGCTTAGCTAACCTCTCTAGGGTATACTGAGGTCGTATAGCTATGAAACGAGCTGTCTTGGTCAAATGATCCACAATCACCCAGACCGCATCAACTACTCGGGGAGTCAATGATAACCCGGTGACGAAGTCCATAATGATGCCGTCCCATTTCCATGCTGGTTCTGGCAGTGGCTGCAATAATCCTACAAGTCTTTGCCTTTCAACCTTTACTTGCTGACAATTCAAGCATTGAGACATAAATTTAGCTACATCAACTTTCATTCCTCTCCACCAATATAGTTTCTTCAGATCATGATATATATATTCGTACTTTCAAGATGTACTGAATAAGCGGTGGTGTGAGCTTCCTTCATTAGTCTGTGTCTAATATCCAAGTCTTTATTTTTAGGAACACATACCCTTCCTTTGTATTTTAGTACCTTTTCAACGTCCAAGGTGAACTCAGGAGTAGTCCTACCTTTTTCGAGGTCTTCTTGCACCGTTCTTAGATAAGGGTCTGATTTAATAGCGGCTTTTACTTCGTCTAATAGATCAGGTACAATCTTCAATGTAGCAAACATGTTTGAGAATAGATGAATAAACCCTTGGTCAGTTGATTCATTAGGAATATCAATCACGAACTGCTCTTCACTGTAATTAAATACTCTCCCTGTGATACACATCGTAGCATTTGCACTAACTTCTTCTGGAGATTCTGTCATTGCTTTCCTGCTTAGTGCATCAACAACTACATTAGCTTTTTTTGGATGATACTGGATATCGCAATTATAATCCTTCAATAATTTCAGCCATCTTCTTTGTCTCATGTTCAACTTCTTCTGATTAAAAAGATGAGTGAGACTCTTATGATCTGATTTAATCTGAAATTTCTCTCCATACAAATAATGTCTCCAGATCTTAACAGCATGTACTACTACTGTTAATTCCAAGTCATGAGTGGGATAGTTCTTCTCATGTGTCTTCAGTTGTCTTGAGGCATACGTAATTACTTGTTCTCCTTGCATAAGCACACATCCTAAACCTAACCCAGATGCATCAGTATACAAGGTAAATGGTTGTCCTGGGATCAAAATAGTCAAGATGGGAGCTGATATCAATCTAGCATTCAATGTTTGAAAACACTCTTCACATTTATCGGTCCAGACAAACTTTTCTCCTTTCTTTGTCAGACTAGTGAGAGGTACGGCGATTCTAGAGTAATCTTCTACGAATCGTCGATAGTAACCAGCTAAACCTAAGAAACTTCTGATTTCTGCAACATTTTTAGGTGCTTCCCATTTCACAATGGCTTCAATCTTGCTAGAATTCACTTTAATTCCTTCAGCGGATACAACATGGCCTAAGAAAGCGAATTTGTTTAGCTAGAACTCACACATTATAAATTTTACGTAAAGCTTCTCTTTTCTTGTTCGCTGTAGAACGACTCTTAGATTTGTGACATGAGTTTCTTTGTCCTTGGAGTAGACTAGTATGTCATCAATAAATACAATGACTGACGTATCCAACATATCATGGAATACCGATTCATGAGTTCCATAAAAGTTACGGGTGCATTAGTTAATCCAAAAGACATGACTAAAAATTCATAATGTCCATATTTGGTTCTGAATGCTGTCTTTGGAATATCACCTTCCTTAATCTTCAACTGATGGTATCCTGACTAAAGATCAATTTTGGAGAACACTTTGGCACCTTGCAACTGATCGAACAAGTCATCGATCCGAGGCAATGAGTACCGATTCTTGATTATAAGTTTATTCAATTCTCGATAATCTACACACAGTCGAATGCTACCATCCTTCTTTTTCACGAACAATACTGGCGCTCCCCATGATGATTGCTGGGTCTAAATAACCCTTGTCTAGTAATTCTTGTAATTGTACCTTCAGTTCCTTCAGTTCAGTAGGAGCCATTCAATAACGTACTTTAGATACTGGTGTGGCTCCTGGCATAAGATCTATAACGAACTCTGTTGCTCGATCCAGTGGTAGTCCTGGTAGTTCCTCAGGAAATACATTCAGAAATTCATGCACAATTTCAATATCCTCCATTCGTGGTACTTCTTTGGTGAGGTCGACCACGGATACTAGATACCCAATTCCTCTTTTCTCGAGGTATTTTCTAGCCTTCAATGCAGAGAGAATGAGTTTTCACTTCCTAAGCAATATGCTTCCAATAAAATCAAATTATGTGCCATCTTTATTCTTAAATGATAACCTCTTCTATGCACATAATCACTTGTAGAGTGTTGAGACAACTAGTCTATTCCCAAGATGACGTCAAAGTCTGTCATCTCAAGTCGATTTAGGTTGCATCCAAATTCTGTCCATCCATATGATTCAGACAATGTTCATAACACTTACCCACTACAACATCTAGTCCAATAGAGCTTGACCTAGAGAAATCTGGTATAAAGGTCTTAAGAGCTTGTCTAGTTCCTTTATTTCTTATAATTTTTCAAAGACTATCGTCAAAAATTTCAAAATGCACTCAGTAGCTTACATCTCTTTTATCACTGATTTTCTACCCTGATCTCTTTTTCGTATATCTCGAAAAGCATTGTCTGACTATTTACTCATTACATATCCCAAGTCTATCTATACGCATTAGGGTATATGCTTATATTCTTATTAATTCCAATAAATTTACTTTTGGTCTTTACTCAGTCCTCTTATTCATTATTAGAAATAACTCAACAGTAACTATACTAATCCAAGTATTATCAATGCCACGATTTTCGACTTCATGCTTTTACAAATCTTCTGCCTTGTTAAAATTCATACCGATATAGCCATCTTTAATTCTGTCGAGCTCTATCTACTCCTTCATTGGCTACTCTTGGAAATTCTTACTTCTTGCTCATGCACTCTTTTACAGACCATGACTCAAATCCATCCATTCAGCAATCTCAGAACAGATTCTCCTTACTTTATTTGAGGTTTTCTTGGTTATAGAATCTAATATGAATTCAATCATCTTCCTCCAATAATTTTGTTATTAACTAAGTATCTCTATCAACGTATGTCAAGGAATATAATAATCAAAATGTTTATCCAAAAGTAATTCATTTCCTTCTTTCGAATTCAGTATAATGAAGAACACTTATTTTATCTAGTGAACCTAGGTTTAAAGGATCAAGAGTAAATCTATGGTAATCCAACTAGCATCTAAAGGTCGTTAGATTACACGGTGGTCCAAATACATGGAAGTAGAGATTTTACAGCTCTTAGCCTCATGGTTATAGACTCTATCGAGTATATAATGCCATTGGTCAAGGCACTACAAGAGTAAATCTGGAGAAGTTTTGGTACATCAATAAATCAGGTATAAAATAAAAAATATGTACATTCGAAATGATTAAACCTTTAAATGTTCATTCGGTTCATATCTCTATAACTCTGCCAGTGTTATGCTGCTGGTCCCAAGCCCGGATAAAAAAGGAGGGTTGGTACGTCAGGTTGGCAGTTGGTACCACCAAAAAACACAAACAAACCCTTATCATGGATTCATAAACAAAAGATAATCAGCGTAATGCTAGGGTGTTCTCTGTAAACGACGCGTTACATCTAGTCCATGATGTAGTGAAAAATGGGCAAGGGCTGCCGCATTGCCCGAATGCGGTGAAAAGTTTGCTAGGGCCGCCGCATCGGTGCCCGGGTGCGATAATAAATTGGCAAGGGTTCTCGTACCATGGACGAGTGCGGGCAAAGAAGCTAGTCCATAAACGTAGGATTAGAATAGCATCTTGGAACATAGGATCTTTAACGGATAAAAGTCTAGAATTGATAGATGTTATGAGGAGAAGAAGGATTAACATAGCTTGCATACAAGAGACTAGATGGAAGGGTAAAAAAGCTAAGGAGTTGGATGGCTTTAAACTTTGGTATACGGGGGATAAAAATAATAGCAACGGAGTGGGTATAATAGTAGATAAGGATTTAAAGAATGATGTGGTGGATGTGAAAAGATTTGGTGATAGGATTATAGCCATTAAGCTAGTGATGGGGAAAGATATAGTCAATATAATTAGCGCTTACGCACCCCAAGTAGGATTGGATGCGAATAGTAAGCCACAAATTTGGGAACACATGGATGGATTAGTACAAGGTTTATGACAAGGTGAAAAGATTATAATAGGGGGTAATTTGAATGGACATGTATGGGAAGATCGTAGAGGTTATGAAGATGTACATGGGGGATATGGTTTTGGAATAAGGAATGAGGAGGGGATCTCAATTCTAGATTTTACTACATCTTATGATTTATCCATCTTAAACACATACTTTGAAAAGAGAGAGGAGCATCTAGTTATCTTCAAAAGTAGGCACCATAAAAGCCAAATAGATTTCTTTTTAACTCGAAAGTCAGATAGATTGTTATGTAAGGATTGTAAAATTATACCTGGGGAGAGTCTAACCACTCAGATTATTGGTCTTGGATATGTATCTCACTATGCCGAGTAGTAGGAAAGGTCAGGTTTTGTGCCCTAGGATAAGGTGGTGGTGCTTAAATAGAAATACCTTGAAAACTTTTACTGATAATGTGATTAAACAAGGAATGTGGAACTTTGAAAGAGACACTAATACAATGTGGAATAAGATGACTGCTTATATTAAAAAAGTTACTAAAGAGGTTCTAGGTGTATTAGAAGGAAAATATCATTCTCCTAGAGAGTCTTGGTGGTGGAATGATGAGGTTCAAACAACCATTAAAGCTAAGAAATATAGTTTTAAGGCATGGCAAAAGACTAAGGATATAGAGGATATAAAAAGATATAGATTTGCTAGAAATGAAGTCAAGAAGATTGTGGGACAAGTAAGGGCGAAGAAATATGAAGATCTTTATATCAATCTGAGCACTAAGGAAGGAGAAAAAGCTATCTATAAAATAGCTAAGATGAGGAAAAGGCAGAGTAGAGATTTAGACCATGTTAGATGTATTAAAAGTACAGATGGTAGAGTTCTAGTAAGGGATGAGGACATTAAAGAGAAATGGAACGATTATTTTTACAACCTACTAAATGAAGATGTCTCAGGAAATAGTGCTTTAGATTCTCCATTACTCACCATGACACCACAGGTCATAGGTATATACGTAAAATTAGGGTGACAGAAGTAAAAAAGGCTTTAAGGAGGATGAATGTAGGCAAAGCACCTGGCCCAGATAAGGTCCCAATAGAAGTTTGGAAGAGCCTAGGAATGTATGGAGTATCTTGGCTAACTATGTTGTTCAATAAAATTATGAGCTCAGAAAAAATGCTAAATGAATGGAGAAGTAGTATTGTGGTTTCGATCTACAAAAACAAAGGCGATATTCATAGTTGCAATAATTACAAAGGTATAAAACTAATGAGTCATACTATGAAACTGTGGGAGAGAGTTATTAAAACCCACTTGAGAAAAGAAACTACCATTACGGAGAACCAGTTTGATTTTATGCCAGGTAGATCCACAACAGAGGCTATTTACTTGCTTAGAAGACTCATGGAAACATGTAGAGAAGGCAAGAAGGACCTCCATATGGTTTTCATCGATCTAGAAAAGGCTTACAATAGAGTCCCAAGGGAGTTAATTTGGCAAGTACTAGAGAAGAGATGCGTTTCAAGCAAATATGTGGACATAGTTAAGGATATGTATTATAATGTGGTGACTAATGTGAAAACCATGGGGGGGTCAAGGTCGTGAATTCTTAATTACAATTGGGTTACATCAAGGATCAGCTTTAAGCCCTTATTTATTTGCCCTCATCATGGATGATCTTACCAGAGACATTCAAGACGAAGTTCCTTGGTGTATGCTTTTCGCTGGTGATATTATTTTGGTGGATGAGACAAAAGCAAGGATTAATGCAAAGTTGGAGCTATGGAGATCATCTTTGAAATCAAAAGGTCTTAAGATAAGTAGAACGAAGATGGAGTATATGGTGTGCAACTTTAGTCACACAAGGACGGATAATGAGGTGGTGAACATTCTTGTGAGGAAAATATAGCAAAGTGATCATTTTAGGTATTTAGGTTCAATCATAAACAAAGAAGGTGATGTAGAAGATGATGTTTTACAGAGGATTAAAATAGGATGGATGAAGTGGAGAAGTGCGTCTGGAGTGCTATGCGATCGGTGTATTTCTGTAAAACTTAAAGGAAAATTCTATAGGATAGTTATTCGACCGGCTATGATGTATGGTGCTAAATGTTGGGCAGTCAAAAAGCATCATATTGATAAACTTAGTGTAGCTGAGATGAGGATGTTAAGATGGATGTGTGGCAAAACTAGGAAGGATAAGGTAAGGAAAGACAATATTAGAGCTGATTTGGGAGTTGCGCCAATACATGATAAGTTACGAGAAAGTCATTTGAGATGGTATGGCCATGTTCAACGGAGTCCGTTAGATGCTCCCGTTCGGAGGAGTGATTTGATTCAGATTGACAGGGTTAAGAGAACTAGGGGTAGACCTAAGATGAATCTAGGAGAGGTGGTGAAGAAAGACATGTATAGCTTAGGCCTTGCTTCAAGTTTGACATCGAACAGAGCTGATTAGCGGACAAGAATCCATGTAGCTGATCCCATTTAGTTGGGATAAGGCTTTGTTGTTGTTGTTGTTGTATGTGCATCCTCTATAATCATAAGGATAAGTCAATGATACACTGCATCCCATATAAACATATCTAGTTATATGGCCACAATAGATTTGATCTTTTACTGAAATGTTTGAGGCTTCATCTTCAGAAAATATTCTTCAACCCTTGTTGGATCATTCTGCCATGATGCAGCTATCCCATACATCGATGGCTGATAATGGTAACCACCTTGATACACTGCTTGTTGTGCACCAAGCTTCTACACTGGGGTGTGCATTATTGGGACCTACGGTATGGTAGGCACTATGTTATGGCTAACATGTAATGGGGGTACAGTGTTACTACCAATCGGTACCGTACTTGATTTGACCCGAAGGTATTGGTGTAGCATTGGCAACTTGGATAGTGATTTCCACGGTAACTTACATACCCGGTATAAACTGTTGTTGCTTTTGCATTTTGTCTGACCAAATTTGTTACAATCGTGGCCAAAGCATTTGGTGGTCCAGGTAGATTGACTAGAGTGGCCTGGTTGTTCACCCCCTTTGATTTGTTCCAATCTGATTATCATTATTTAGCATCTGCTCAGATGAGTTTTCACTACCGGTTCTCGACCCAAATAGTGGTGGGGTCAAGTTACAACCTCTTCTTAATGCTCAATGGGCAACGGATTAGCGTGTGGTGGATCTCACTCTGAGTCTCACGTCACCCAGGAGTATAGCTTTATTTTCTTTTATAGTTACTCTCATTTTTGGTGTATGGCCATTGTTCTCCTATTTCTGTTGGATTTAGCCCGAGATCTTTCCCTTTACCTCTACAGGGATTTAGGCGTCACTAGTCATTTTTCTTCTTCCTCTGTCATACATCGAGTTTCATATCTTGTGAGTACCAACTCGGTATTCTAATTTTTTGCTTTATAGATGCTCCCTTCTTGCTACTGTACTATATTTTTTGTATACTTAGACAACTGCTCGACTTATAGATCGTACCCTATATTATTTGTTTATTAGGATACATTTAGATTTTTTTTGTCTGTGTATATATATGGTTCCACCTTTTATATGTACATTATTGTCTTGTTTAAGTTCTATCTCAACCAACACAGGTGCTTATGGTGTGTTTGTATTAAAGCTTTTAATTATCCTAACTCAGTCCATGGACTCTAGTGGAAGTATTCAAGTTCGATGGGTAAGGCCTTAGAGCTCTGATACCAAGTTGTCACACCCCAATTCTGGTTTAACCAGAATGGTGTGATGAACAGCCAATAAACCAACAGTTCACCCATGATCTCGTATAGGTCATACCCACCATATCAAACCAAATACGCATTCTACATTAATAATCAGAGATAATAAACAAATAAATGAAAGTCTTACAGATAATGAACTAAGAATCTAACAGTGATAAATAAGTATTTAATCCAATTATTTCCAAACCACAAGACATAAAAATAAATACTCAAATACATATCTGATGTTCAAATTATAACTAAACTTAAGCAAAAACGCATTGGTTGCACTGGCATGATGAATCATGCGCATCTTCTTCAGTTTCTATGTCCATCGCAGCAACATGTCCATACGTCAGCGCATTCATATATTCTTCAATGGTAGGACCTGTATCATCAACTAAAAATATTCGACGTCGAAAGGGTGCACACATCATGGCTCAGTAGCAAACAAAACAATGCAACAAACATATGCATGTATTCAATTCATATCTTTGGTCTGATTTATAAATTTGCAATATGCTATAGAAAAATTTAGTGGCTGCCGCACCTCTATACACGAGTGTGTGAATTGGCCCAATGGATCAAACACCATTGTCGTCCCACATGCACCCACCATGGAATAGAGATAGAGCTAAAGTGTCCGAATGAAACACCGCCAACACTTCCCCTGATGCCCTACCCATACCAATACGTAAGCCCCTATTGGCGAGGGCTTGTAAACTAGGCTCGCAACTAACCAATCCTAATGCCAAATAGTGTATCCAAGGCCTCACCCCAACATCCCTCAATACGTCTATAGAGATAGAGCTAAGGCCCCCCGACAGAGTTAGAGACCTCACGGTCCGAGACCACCTCCCCTGATACCCTACGAAGTAATAATTCTACCAAGGTAATGGCGATACGATGATATTAATGGGCAAGATTTGAGTAGAGATAGAGCTAGAGTCTGGTGACGAGGTCGAAGACTACCATGCCACGTCCTCCCCCTGATGCTCCACTAGCATCCAACACACCAACCACACACATACATTTACATACCTATTCCTAGCATCATCATCATCATCATGTTATAAATAAACGGAATTAAATATGCATGAACAGTAATAGAAAGAATATTGGATGACATGTGAGATGCACATTACAAGCATACAAGCATAGAATCAATCAGGCATTGGACTCAATAAAAATAAATGGTTTGTTATTATCCAATTAGTTTAGGTCTTGTTCCCTCACCTTTTAGCAATACTCGATGTCCTTCCAAGCCTTAAAATGCTCTTTGAATTGATTTAACAACCTAAAAGTTATATGAATTTAAGTTAGTGTTCATATGTGACATGTTACAGTAGTCGAAAATCAAAACAGGGCACTGATAGGTGTCTGATTAGTCCTATGATCTCATGCTGTATCGATCTTACTGTTTATGGTCGATACCCTACGGTCGCATATGGTGCGACTGTAGCTGCGGCCATATGATTTCTAAAATCTTTCCGAATGCCTATGGTCGATCCTCAGGTCATACTGGTCATGATATGGTCAACCGTAGCTGCGATCTTAAGATTTCTGGTCACAGTCTACATGAAATTCGAGTTCTTCCTGGGTCAATTCTTCTGTTCTTCAATGGGGTTTATTCTAAGGTCATCCTATGACCATCATTAGTAATTTCTTATCAACCCTAATCATCAAATTCACTCCTCATGGTTCTCCTTAGGATTTTCCCAAGAAAATCACATAAATTATAATAGGTTGATATTGTCTATCTTCCATAGAAGTCTTACTCCTTAGAGTTTACATCTCCAAAGATTCGTTTCATACCTTGGCCTGTGATAGAGAGCCAATCTCTTCTCAGCAAATTCTTCTCCTTAGCTTTTTCTTCTTCTCCTTCTCTTCCTTCTCTTTCTCTAGGGTTTACTAATGTTCTAAAAGAGTGAAAAAGGACTGAGGGACGTCCTTTATATAGAGTAAAACTCTCCATATAGAGTTCTCTTTCAATTAGGAAAGCAATTCCTTAGTTTAGGAAAGTTTCCAAAACTTGGAGTCTGATCTGGGTTCTCACGGCCGATCAGATGGTCGCATAAACTGTCGACCGTATGGTCAAAATCATCGACTACGGGGTTTTGGATTTGATATTTTTGTTTCCCTTCCTTATGGTCGACCATACCTACCCAGGCATGCGACCTTAGGTATGTTTTTAGTGTTTTTAACTCAATTCTCATACATGATTTGTGATCTATCTTCTAACGCTCGATCCACTTGGTCCAAGAATGATGGAAAGACCTGGCATGACACGGTTAGACCAAGTTAATGGAGTGTGGGTCTTACATTAGATCATTTCCATTGACTCTCAAACCCTAGAGCCGTCTGAAAGGAGATCTGAAAAGGAGCAGAGAGGTATGAAGCTGTTCGAAAAGGGATTTTCTGTTGGGAGGAGAGCACCGCCATTCAACGAATACCTGTAAGTGCTTTACCTCTATAAAAAGGCTTGGGTTACCGATCAAAGCCGTGAAACGGTGTATTAATCCAAAACCCTAGAACTGTAAAACCCCAGTTCTCATTGAGATCCATTATGAGAAGGATGGGAGCGTTGTTCGACGTTGTTAAATGAGGAATAATCTAAACCTAAGTGACCTAACAGGTATCTTGACCCTAAAATGGTTTAGGAGGAACCCTGAAACTAAGTCGAGGACTGACGGGAGAGGGAGGTCTGAGAATGGACTCTTGGACCCATACCGTCGGGCTCACCGATGGGACTAAATGTTCTACTGTATGCATACAGCAGGGCATATCGGCTAGACTAAAGTCCTACGATATGCCCATGCGGTATATACTACAGGCACATATCGGCTGGACAAAAGTCCTGCGATATGGTCAACAGGCACATACCGGCTAGACTTTGAGTCAGACCGGTATGTCTGTCCTTGCCTCATTGTTGGCCAAACTTGGTTCTGACCAATTAGACCCTTGTAAACCTAATTCTAAATTATGAATAATGTCGTGTAGGACTTTTTGACGACGTGTGTGGACTCTGTGACGCAGAGTAGACTTGCAATCACGCGTCTGGTAAGGGACAAGATCCCAAACCTTAATTAACTAATAATGGGCAGTAAACCTTTGTTTCTGTAATCTGTTTGATTGTTACCTGTGTATTCACATGTTATCTTGTTATTTAATTTTATTATGTGTTCATGCATATTCGTATGCTAGGAATGATGTTTGTTAGGCATGTGAATGTTTTCGTCAGTGTGTAGAATGTAAAAGGGAGTGTAGCCCTGGATATATCCTCATACTGACACCTTTTCGTATTGCTGTTTACCTTAGCGAGCTTGGTACGAGTAGGATATCAGGGGGAGGAAGTGGGATTGTGGCTCTGCCTGCCCACCAGACTCGAGCCCTATCTCTATGTCATAGGGAGCTACGCTGGGGTAGGATCATAGATACTGTGATGACATATAGAATTGGTTAGAAACGAAACCCACTTGTAAGCCCTTGCCAATAGAGGTGTAGGTATTGGTATGGTGTAGAGTATTAGGGGGAGGACGCGGTAGTGTGGATTGTAGCCTGATCCTCAGACTCTATCTCTATCTCTATAATAGAGTGAGTAATGTGGGGCAACAACAGTAGTGTGGATCAGAGCTTGACAGTTGGGTGTGCTCACACTCTCGTGCATGGAGGTGCAGTGGCTCCAAATCTTACCATAACACTTTGCAAGTTATACCTAATTCAATTTAATGTTATCTTATGCATGTTGTATGTTGCATTGTCTTGTGCTTTACTGAGCTAAGTTGTGAGCTCACCCTGTATATATACATTCTTTTTCAAATAACGATGCAAGATATACTGTGGAAGATTTTAGACTGCTCCAGCGTATGGGACAGTAGCTGCTATAGATATACAGGTAGTAGAGGATGAGCATGATGTCTCATGTGAGTGCTCTTACTATGTGTTTCTGTAGGATTTGCTATTTATTATTTTTAGTTAATTCTAAGTGGGTGTAATAAATAATTTATTTATGTTTTGAGATTTAAGAATAATTTGAATAATTATTTATTTACAATTAGAAACTCAGTTCATTTATTTATTAATTCTGCTACTATTATTATTATATGATTGTGGTTAGTTTGCATTGATTGGTTTGTTGACACGGTCTATTGAGATCTTGGTGTGAACCGTTGGGTTTGAGACGATTCACTCACACTTCTGGTTCATCCGAAATTGGGGTGTGACAACTTGGTATTAGAGCTCTTAGGCTCTGTCCAGCTAACCATTTATGCAACTAACTGAATCTAGTGAACTAAGATAGGAAATTAAAAATTGTAATAAAAACACACCATAAGCTTGTTTGATGCTTGAGACAAAATGAAAAGAGCATAACACACTATATATTTAAAGAGAAAATTTATAAACAAGTATGTCTAAAGAGAAGACTATATTAACATGTAATGACCTAAACATAAAATAAAAATATATAGTGTACTACAGGGTACAGTCCACATGTCGGATAGTTACCCTGATATTAAAAAAACTGTATATATATGTAGGAGAAGGAGATAATGTTTAGGCTATCATGAAGTCCAGGGCATGGAAGGTATCAGATCAGTGATGTCATAGTCCTGCTCGTATGCCTCCCTGAGCCAGTGCACCTGGTCCTGTGTGACCCGTAGGCTGCGAGTAGGGCGCTCCATGCGACTGTTCATCTCGTGCTGAGCATCTCGTATCTCCAAGAACATAGCCATCACTGTATCTGGAGGGGGCTGAGATGGTCCTGCCACTGGTATGAGCTGGGGTGCAGGTGCAGGGATATCCTCCATGTGCACATCCTCACCACCCCTTACCTTTACTGCTGCTGCTGCTATGGCTGCTGCCTGATTCCTAGGTGGAAGGGGATGATACTTGTAGCACCTCATCACTAAGCTCCAGACCATCCATCTGCATTTTGTAGATAGCCTCAACATCTATGTTTGAGGTCATGGTGTCCTCATAAGTTGGCTCGCTGCACATGTCGACCCCTAAGCGTCGTAGTAACACCGTAATCAGCCTACCATAGGGGAGATTGCCCGACACATTGGGCATTGCAGCGCGGGCTATGGTCCAGATGATTAAATAAGGCAGGTAGACCCAGTGCCCTATGGTTACACAGTAGGTAATGTACTGAGTCAACTGAGACATCTCCCCATAATGACCGCTCTGTGGGACAATGTCATGCTGTATGATGTGACAGTACAATCGAGGTAATAGGCGAAGGTTCGCTGCTAGCATGATCATACCTTGGCGTAGGATATGGTCAGCAATTTCTGCCCACATATCCTTAGTGGTATACCACAATATACCAACTCACCGTCATCTGGGATCCCTAGAAGTACGGCCAACTCTGATGTGTTGAAAGAGATCTCCACACATTTCACAAAACTAGTGATGCAAAGATCCCTAGCATGTTCAAAATCATTGGGATCCCCCTCTATCTCCAGATTGGCGAAGAAAAGCTTCACCAAGTCAAGGCATATGGCGTCGTCATTGTCACACCCCAATTCCGACTGAACCAGAAGTGTGAGTGAACCGTCACTGAATCAACGGTTCACACCAGGATCTCAATAAGACTGTGTCCACTCATACAAACCATTGCACATAACCACAATCAGAATATAATAAATGTCACACCCCAATTCCGTACTATTCAGAATGGTGTGATGAACCGCTAACAAACCAGTGGTTCAACCAGGATCTCGAGTAGGCTGTATCCGTGTTATCTAAACTCCATACATCCACATTCATAATCAGAGTAAATATATAATAGCGGAAGTCTTATAGTAAAATGAACTGAGAATCTACTGTGATATTAATATTTAAATAACAAATTATTCTGTATCAATTGAGACATAAATAAATATCAAATACATGTCCATAATAAATCTAAGTAAAGAAAAGTAAGAAAATATCTAATCAAATACACATGAGTTGCACTCGCAAGAGGAGTCATGTGTATTCACTTTAGCTTCAACTTCCATCGCTGCTACATTCCCGTACGCTGGAGCGTTTACATAATCTTCAACGGTATAACCTGCATCATCAACTAAAAATATTCGACGTCGAGGGGTGAGCACACATCATGGCTCAGTGAGCAAACAAAACAATGCAACAGTACATATGCATGCAATCAATTCATATCTTTGGTCTGGTTTATAGTTTGCAATGCGCAATAGAAAGGTTGGGTGGTCAAAGGTTAACGTTTATTGACCCCGCCTCAATACACAGGGTGTGGAAGTCTGTCCAAAGGTTAACATTTACTGTCGTCCCCATCCACCCTAATCATGAATATTATACAACAAAGGTTAACGTTTATTGCTGTATAGTGTCATACCAACACGTAAGCCCCTGCTGGCGAGGGCTAGCAAACTGGGCTCGCAACTAACCAATCCTAATGCCAAACAGTGTATCCAAGGCCTCACCCCAGCATCCCTCAGAATGTCCATAGAGATAGAGCTAAGGCCCCCCGGTAGAGTCAGAGACTACAAGGACCGAGACCACCTCCCCTGATACTCTACGACATAATAGTTCTGCTAAAGTAATGACGATACGACGATGCTAATGTACAAGACTTGAGTTAGAGATAGAGCTAAGATGCTGAGACCCGCTAAAGGTTAATGTTTATTGACGTTCTCATCACACCTCCCCTGATACTTGCTTACATCAAGTACACCAATCACACACATACAATCACATGCCTATTCCTATCATCATCATCATCATCATGTTATAAACAATAAAGTAAATATGCATGAACAGATAATAGAAATATTGGATGGCATGTTGAATGCACATTACAAGCATTCGCATAGAATCAAACATGGCATTGGACTCAAGAAAAGAGAAAACAGTTTGTTATTAACCAATTAGTTTAGAGTTCTGTTTCCTCACCTTAGCTTACTAATAGATACTCTTCCAAGTTTTAAAATCACATTTATAATGTTATTATATTGCTAGAAGACCTAACAAAGTCGATAGAATTTAATTAGAATTAATTTCGAATTTAAAAACCATTCTGTTAACTGAGGGTCGGAGGTAGGGTCGGAGTCATGATCGACCCTGGGTGTGACCCTCCCCAAAATCTGAACCTCCTGAACACTGAAAGTCGATACTCAGGATCACATAGGGTCGGATGGTCATCGACCCTCTGTGCGACCCTCGGTGGTTTTGGTCAATTTTCCTCCTTTTAGTCCATTCTTCGTGTTTGGGGTCCTATGGCTTGCTCCAACAGTCCATTCAACATGCATCCCATGGTCTAAAATCATAAATCACCTACCCAAATAGCTTTCATGTATTCTCCCATGGTTTTCCATGAAAACCTAACCATGGATTGATGGTTTGGGTTTCTCCGAGATCACACTCTCATCATTATCTAACCTAAGGCCTGTAGAAACTCATGGAATTAGTATCCATACCTGAGAAGAACACTCCTTCTCTGCAACTCTTCTCCTTTTGCTTTCTTCTCTACCTTGTTTCTCTTCTTCTTCTCTTCCTTCTCTTCTCTTTCTCTCAATTTAATTAGGGTTGTAAAAGGAGTGAAAGAGGCTTTGGGACGCCCTTTAAATAGATTAGAAACATCCTAAATAAGTCCCTTTGAGATTAGGAAAGAATCCCAATCGAAATTATAGAAATTTCCTAATTTCAGTTTCGGCGGCAACTGAGGGTCGATGGGAGGGTCGATGATCCCGTCGACCCTAGGTTTCAAATGTGTCCGACCCTCCCTGTAAAACAGAGGGTTTGACTTTCTGTCTTGGGGGGATCCGACCCTCCCTTGCTGGGTATGCGACCCTCCCCCTAATTTAAGTGTTTTTGGGTCGATTTGATACCTGGGATCACGATCTCCTTCACGCCCTTGGTCCATTTGACTCAACCATGATGGGTAAACCTGGTTCAAGGTGATAAGACCGGGTTAGTTTGATACAGGTCTTACAACTCCCCCCTACTTATAAAAATTTCATCCTCGAAATTGTACGTACCTTCTGAATCAAATAAGTGAGGGTATTGCTTTCGCATAGCATTTTCTTCTTCCCATGTAATTTCTTCCATGTCTCTACTTTTCCAGGTGACTTTAACATAATAAATATCTCGGTTGCGTAGTCGTTGAACCTTTCGGCTAGTGATTTCAGTTGGTGTTACTTCAAAGGTCAAATCATCAGTCAAATCAGGTAGATCTACTGTCAGAACGTGCGTTGGATCCTTGACATACTTCTTCAGTAAGAAAATATGAAATACGTCATGCACACTTGACATAGATGGTGGTAGTGCTAACTGATAAGCCACTTTCCCACGCTTAGCTAAAATCTCATACGGCCCGACATATCTTGGACTTAGTTTCCCTTTCTGTCCAAACCTTTTCAATCCTCGCATCGGCGATACCTTCAAAAATACTTTATCACCTACAGCGAACTCAAGATCCCTGCGTCGAGTATCTACATACTGCTTCTGACGGTTTTGAGCTGTTCTAACTCTTTCCTTGATAATGTCGACCACTCAAAAAGTTTCTTCAACAAATTCTAGTCCAACAATACTACGTTTTCCAACTTCATTCCAAAATAAAGGAGTTCGACACTTTCTGCCATACAGTGCTTCATAGGGTGACATCTGTATAGTAGCCTGATAGCTATTGTTATAAGCGAACTCGATCAGTGGTAATCTTTCTTCCCATGATCCCTTGAAGTCAATTACACTCGTAGCATATCTTCTAAAATCTGGATTGTATGCTCTGACTGTCCATCTGTCTGTGGGTGGAATGCAGTACTGAACTTTAATGTTGTACCCATAGCCTTTTGCAATCCCTCCCAAAACTTAGAAGTAAATCGTGGATCTCTATCGGACACAATGTTCTCTGGTACACCGTGTAACCTAACAATATTATCCACATACAGCTTTGATAACCTTTCCAGTGTATACTGAGGTCGTATCGGTATGAAGCGAGCTGTTTTAGTCAAACGGTCTACAATCACCCAAACTGCGTCAACTACTCGAGGTGTCAGTGGTAACCCCGTGACGAAGTCCATAGTGATGCAGTCCCATTTCCATGCTGGTTCCGATAACGGCTGTAACAGTCCTGCGGGTCTTTGTCGTTCAGCCTTTACTTTCTGACATTTTAGGCATTGAGACACAAACTTAGCTACATCTGCTTTCATTCCTCTCCACCAATATAGTTTCTTTAGATCATGATACATTTTTGTACTTTCAGGATGTATCGAATAGATGGTGGTATGGGCTTCTTTCATCAGTCGGTGTCTAATGTCCACATTTTCTGTTTCGGGTACACATATTCTTCCTTTGTACTTCAGTACCTTTTCTTCGTCCAAGGTGAACTCGAGGTTAGTCTTACCTTTTTCGATATCTTCTTGTACTGTTCTCAGATAAGGATCTGATTTGATAGCTGTCTTCACTTCATCCATTATATCCGGTATAATTTTCAATGCCGTGAACATATTTGAAAACCGATGAATAAACCCTTGGTTGGCTGATTCATCCGTTATATCTATCACATATTGCTCATTTCCATGCTTGAATACCATACCGGTAGTACATATAGCTGCAGTTGTACTAACCTCCCCTTGAGATTTTATCAT
Source organism: Protea cynaroides (assembly GCA_028583415.1). Taxonomy (NCBI): domain Eukaryota; kingdom Viridiplantae; phylum Streptophyta; class Magnoliopsida; order Proteales; family Proteaceae; genus Protea; species Protea cynaroides. The sequence goes on from CM053269.1 coordinate 26,267,761, forward strand.
CGCCTTTCTGCTCAACGCATCCGCTACTACATTAGCTTTCCCCGGATGATACTGGATATCACAATCATAGTCTTTCAATAGTTCCAGCCATCTTCTTTGCCTCATATTCAACTCCTTCTGATTAAATAAATAAGTAAGACTTTTATGGTCCGACTTAATCTGGAATTTCTCCCCGTACAGGTAATGTCTCCATATCTTGACAGCATGTACTACTGCCGCTAACTCCAAATCATGAGTGGGATAATTTTTCTCATGTGTCTTCAACTGTCTTGAGGTATAAGCAATTACTTGTTCTCCTTGCATAAGCACACATCCTAATCCCAGTCCTGACGCATCAGTGTATAGGGTAAATGGTTGTCCAGGAACAGGAATAGTCAAAATCGGAGCGGATATCAATCTGGTCTTCAATGTCTGGAAGCTCTTCTCACATTTATCCGTCCACAGAAAATTTTCACCTTTCTTAGTCAAACTGGTGAGAGGTACGGCAATCCGGGAATAGTCTTCCACAAATCTTCGATAATATCCAGCGAGACCCAGAAAACTTCTAATTTCTGCAACGCTCTTTGGTGCTTCCCACTTTACAATAGCCTCGATCTTGCTGGGGTCCACTTTGATTCCTTCAGCGGATACTACATGGCCTAGGAAGGCGACTTCATTTAACCAAAACTCACACTTGGTAAATTTGGCATATGACTTCTCTTTCCTTAAACGCTGTAGGGCAGCGTTTAGGTTCTTGATATGGGTTTCTTTGTCCTTGAAATATACCAATATATCATCAATAAATACAATAACCGATGTATCTAACATATCGTGGAAGACCCGATTCATAAGTTTCATGAAAGTTGCTGGTGCGTTTGTTAATCCAAAAGACATGACCAAGAACTCATAATGTCCATATCTGGTCCTGAAAGCTATCTTAGGAATATCATCCTCTTTAATCTTCAACTGATGATAGCCTGACCGAAGATCGATCTTAGAAAATACTTTTGCTCCTTGCAACTGATCGAACAAGTCATCGATCCGAGGTAGTGGATATCGATTCTTGATTGTCAGTTTATTCAACTCCCGATAGTCGATACATAATCGAACGCTACCGTCCTTCTTCTTTATGAATAATACCGGTGCTCCCCATGGTGATATACTGGGTCGAATATAACCCTTGTCCAGCAGTTCCTGTAGTTGCACTTTCAATTCCTTCAGTTCTGTAGGAGCCATTCTATAAGGTGCTTTTGATACTGGTGCGGCTCCGGGTATAAGATCTATCACAAACTCTGTGGCTCGGTCGGGTGGTAATCCCGGTAGTTCCTCCAGAAATACATCGGGATAGTCCCACACGACATCAATATCTTTCATTCGTGGTGCTTCCTTGGTTAGGTCGACCACTGATACTAGATAACCGACTACCCCCTTCTCAAGGCACTTCTTAGCCTTTAATGCTGAGAGTATGAGCTTGCATTTACGGGGCAGTTTGGTTCCCGTAAAACTAAATTTTGCTCCTTCTTTGTCTTTAAATGTTAGCTTCTTTTCGGCGCATAATAGGTTCGCAGAATGCCGAGCTAATCAGTCCATTCCCAAGATGACGTTAAAGTCTGCCATCTCCAGTTGGATCAAAACTGCATCTAAGGTTTTCTCACCAATGAGAACTGGACATGGTCCATAACCTTTCTCTAATTCCACTTCTAACCCCATCGGTGTCCGTACAAGTATTTTGTAGTCCAATGTTTTGATGGGTAATTTCAGCTTCTTTCCGAATGACACAGATATAAAGGAATGAGTAGCTCCTGAATCAAAGAGTACTCTGGCGGGTACGCCATTTATAGGTACGATACATGTGATTTATTTTACTTAGTCTACATGCTCATACAATGTAATTACAATTTAAAAAGGTTTCAGTCATACCTGTGACCACATCGGGTGATGCGGCAGCATCCTCGATTGTAACCGCATATACTCGTCCTTGATGTAACTGCTTCTTGGGCTTAGGACACTCCCTTGCCATATGTCCTGCTTGGTTGCAGTTATAACATTTTGGACCTTCAGTTTTTGGCTTTGGCTGATGTTGAGCTGCTGGAGTAGTCTTGGGTGCAGCAGTAAAGCCTTGAGCACGGAAGGGTTTAAATGTCTTGTTGTTCCCTCCGTTATAAGCATTTCCGGCTGGCCTTTTTATACTCGTTTCGTGTAAAATAACTCTCCTTCTGGCTCGATTCTATAACTCAAGCAATTTGGACAGCTTCGTTATATACCTTCTTCTCCAAACCCAGAACATGCTCTCTGATGCTTCCTCTAAGCTCCGTGACAAACCTACGGGTCTTAGTGTCTTCTTCTTGCATACTAAGTGGTGCAAAGAAAAACAGCTCCTCATACAGTTGTTGATATGCATCCACGGACATCCGGCCCCGATATAAACTCGGGAATTCCTTCTCCATAGCATCTCTCGAAGCTTCGTGGAAAATACTTCTCAAAGAACGCTTTTTTATAAATAGCCCAAGTCAATAGGGCGTGCTTGGTCAGTAGATATGCCCTGGTAGATTTCCACCAATGATGTGCATCACCTTTCAGCATGAAGGTGGCACATAACACCTTTTCTTCTTCTATGATAGTCATCATAAGAAAGTTTCTCTCCATCTCGTCGATCCAGTGTGCTGGCCATAACGGATCAGACAGTTTACCGTTAAATTCCTTGGGCTTCATCTTCAAAAATCTCTCAACCAGTCGAGAGTGATCCATCTGATTTTGGGGTATGCCCCAAACATAGGTTGTGGATACCGATAATTAACCTGGGCTACTTTCGGACCTGGTACTGGAATTTGTGCAGCTGGTGGTTGAGGTGTTTGAGGTGCTAGGTGGTTACCCACTGGTGCTGCACTGGCTTGTCCGGTCTGCATGGGTGTAGCATGTGCGGCCTGGAACATAATCCCCATTGTAACTTGCATTTGTGCCTGTGCGTGTTGCATTTGCTGCTGAGCTAGATTCATTACCACGGTTGCTAACTCCGGGGGTAGAGGTGGCAAGTTGGCCAGATTTGCCTGGTCTGGATTTCCTGGGGGTACAACCTGCGGATTTCCCTAGGCGTATATATCTTCTTGGCTAGTTTCCTCCACAGGTGGTGGTGGAACTGCATTTCGGCTTTGCCTGGTAACTCTACGCCCAGACATATTTTCTTCTGAGATTGGTGGTGCCTGAAAATCATCAAATAGGTGAGACAATCATTTATACTACATGTAGGCATGCTAACCAATGTAAAATTTCAAAATTTTCAGCTCATTCTATGAAAAATACTGTCTTTTCTATGCAGGGTCGATGGTATGTCCGACCCTCGGTATCCGACCCTGGGAATAACCTGTTCTTTCCGAGAGCTAAGGGTCGATGTGAGGGTCGATGGGTATCCGACCCTCAGTATCCGACCCTGGGAATAACCTGTTCTTCCCGAGAGCTGAGGGTCGATTGGGAGGGTCGATGGATATCTGACCCTCAGTATCCGACCCTGGTTTTCTGTCAGATTCCCGAGAGCTGAGGGTCGATGGGAGGGTCGATCCGAGGGTCAATGATCCTGGTCGAATTGTCCGACCCTCGGACTAAAAATCAGACCTTTAAGGTCCGATTCTGGGTTCATTCTCTATTATTTCCCTCCCGTTTCGACTCGTCTCTCACCTCTGAGTTGCTACAGTGCCACTACGCTATTTTGGTCAGTTTGGATCCGCGTTTCGTCATCCACGTCATCCCTACAGGTATGCTTTCTCGTTTTTACCCGTTTTTAGGTTTCCATTTCTAGGTTTTTATCCCTTTAACTTGTATTTTTCAAATTAAACTTTTTCCAACCGTAAAAATTTGATTTTTATTGGGGGCTTTTGTTATTGGTGACTCGAGGAACGAAAGCCCTAAAAAATATTTGAGTTTCATCGGTTGGTTATCGAGAAACTCAAAATTTTCACTTTTTGCCCTAATTTTGTCGAAATTTTGAATTTCTTGAAATTTCTTGCAATCCAATCTAATTAGTTGTAATTTCCGACTGTTTGAATCTCACAAGTTGGTTTAGGATCTATGTACGTCCTCCTGTCCATGTGTATGAGTGAAAAGTGAGGCTTTTGGCCAACTTACGTCGTTATAATGTCAAATTTCGGATTTTTCTACCTTATTAACACATTATCTATTTTTTTCTTTCTTATTTGCAGTTACTATGGCCCGTACCAAAGTACCCAGAGTTCGTGATCCACTTCGCTTCCGCTCCAACGAAGCCGAGGCACAGTATTCCCACTATGCTCGTAAGAAGGTAGAGGGTGGTCGTATGGTGAACTTGGCTGAGTTAGCCTTGTTCAACGTGGAGAGGGCCTTTGGTGATATGGGGTGGCTCCCTATCATCACCTACGATGCTTGCACATGCCCAGACTTAGTGCGACAGTTTTATTGTAATCTCCAGGTGGTGGGGGATTACAATGATGTGGATAGGGGTCACGAGCTACGTCAAGGGACTGAACATTTCATTCGATTATCGACAACTAGCCGACCTACTAGGCATTCCCTATGATGGCCCCATGGTTTACTGTGCTCCTGGAGAGCCCCAGTTCGTTTCCCTAGAGATAAGGGCTGAGATTGATAGTCAGCTACTACGCGCTGATCGCCGGCGGATGAGAGCTTGCTATATGCGTCGGCTCCACGGGTCTTTTGCAAGATTATCCAAAGATAATCTGATCCCACAGAGTGGCCATTACGAGAGGGTTTCTCAGCTGACCCAGTATCTTCTGTATAGCATCTACACTCGACAGCCCGTCTGCCTTCCTTACAACATCATGCGGACTATGATCAGTGCCACACTGCCCATTCATAGGGGTAATCTACCCTATGGACGTATGATCATTGTTCTGCTTACCCGCCTGGGGGTTGATTTAGTGGATGAGAAGATTCAGGAGAAAACCTTCTTATCGCCTCTAGATTGGGAGGCTATCTCGCAAGATGGGTATGCGAGATGCCCAAGTCGATGACGAGGGAGAGGAACGAGATGGTGCGCCCTCACACTCGCATCGAGATGGCCGATGTCGAGGCAGCTGCCGCCGCCGCTAGGGTTCATGCGGATCCCGTCGATGATGATGACCGCATGTATATGGACGTCGACTTCGATACCACCGCCTTCACCCACGCATGCGGCCGGAGCCGATACTTCCTCTACGGCGGGTCCCGCACCCGAGACCGGGTCCTTCTCATGCGGCCGGTCCTTCACGCCCACCTTCCGATATGATGGAGATGTTGCATGAGATCCGAGAGGCTCGGCGCAGATCCGATCCGAGGATGGAGGAGCTTCTAGACGCCCGGAGACGGACCGATCACGGGTGGCTGATCTCACGGCTAGTCTTCGAGCGACTCGCACTCAGTGGCCCGGTTGACTAGAGTCTATGCCGAGGACTATGACGAAGATCGTGAGGCACCGCCTCCTCCTTCACCTCCAGCTTCTTGATTGTATTTATTTTCTTTGTACTACAGAATAACTGTCTGGGTAGTAGACTGTACTCTGCTTTAGTTATGTATATACGTTTGTTTCTCTCTCATTGTATGTAAAATTATTTCTCCTTTAATAGATGCATTATTCTCTTTTAAATTTGGTCTCAACCATCACTTGTGCTTATAGTGGGTTATTATTACGGTTTTTACTTTTATCCTTTCTCAGTTCACAATTGTCTTGAAGGTATGCTAGTTCAGCGGTCAGGACCTGAGATGCTCTGATACCAAGTTGTCACACCCCAATTCTGCACTATTCAGAATAGTGTGATGAACCGCTAACAAACCAACGGTTCAACCAGGATCTCGAGTAGGCTGTATCCGTGTTATCTAAACTCCATACATCCACATTCATAATCAGAGTAAATATATAATAGCGGAAGTCTTATAGTAAAATGAATCGAGAATCTCTTGTGATATTAATATTTAAATAACAAATTATTTCGGATCAACCGAGACATAAATAAATATCAAATACATGTCCATAATAAATCCAAGTAAAGAAAACTAAGAAAATATCTAATCAAATACACATGAGTTGCACTCGCAAGAGGAGTCATGTGTATCCACTTCAGCTTCAACTTCATCGCTGCTACATTCCCGTACGTTGGAGCATTTACATAATCTTCAACGGTATAACCTGCATCATCAACTAAAAATATTCGACGTCGAGGGGTGAGCACACATCATGGCTCAGTGAGCAAACAAAACAATGCAACAGTACATATGCATGCAATCAATTCATATCTTTGGTCTAGTTTATAGTTTGCAATGCGCAATAGAAAGGTTGGGTGGTCAAAGGTTAACGTTTATTGACCCCGCCTCTATACACAGGGTGTGGAAGTCCGCCCAAAGGTTAACATTTATTGTCGTCCCCATCCACCCTAATCATGAACATTATACAACAAAGGTTAACGTTTATTGCTGTAAAGTGCCATACCAACACGTAAGCCCCTGCTGGCGAGGGCTTACAAACTAGGCTCGCAACTAACCAATCCTAATGCCAAACAGTGTATCCAAGGTCTCACCCCAGCATCCCTCAGAATGTCCATAGAGATAGAGTTAAGGCCCCCCCAGTAGAGTCAGAGACTACAAGGATCGAGACCACCTCCCCTGATACTCTACGACATAATAGTTCTGCTAAGTAATGGTGATACGACGATGCTAATGTACAAGACTTGAGTTAGAGATAGAGCTAAGATGCTGAGACCCGCCAAAGGTTAACGTTTATTGACGTTCTCATCACACCTCCCCTGATATTCGCTCGCATCAAGTACACCAACCACACACATACAATCACATGCCTATTTCTATCATCATCATCATCATCATGTTATAAACAATAAAGTAAATATGCATGAACAGGTAATAGAAATATTGGATGACATGTTGTATGCACATTACAAGCATTCGCATAGAATCAAACATGGTATTGGACTCAAGAAAAGAGAAAATAGTTTGTTATTAACCAATTAGTTTAGAGTTCCGTTTCCTCACCTTAGCTTGCTAATAGATACTCTTCCAAGCTTTAGAATCACCTTTATAATGTTATTATATTGCTAGAAGACCTAACAAAGTCGATAGAATTTAATTAGAATTAATTTCAAATTTAAAAACCATTCTGTTAACTGAGGGTCGGAGGTAGGGTCGGAGTCATGATCGACCCTGGGTGCGACCCTCCCCAAAATTTGAACCTCCCGAACACTGAGGGTCGATACTCAGGATCACATAGGGTCGGATGGTCATCGACCCTCTGTGCCACCCTCGGTGGTTTTTGTCAATTTTCCTCCTTTTAGTCCATTCTTCGTGTTTGGGGTCCTATGGCTGCTCCAAAAATCCATTCAACATGCATCCCATGGTCTAAAACCATGAATCACCCACCCAAATAGCTTTCATGTATTCTCCCATGGTTTTCCATGAAAACCTAACCATGGGTTGATGGTTTGGGTTTCTCCGAGATCACACTCTCATCATTATCTAACCTAAGGCCTGTAGAAACTCATGGAATTAGTATCCATACCTGAGAAGAACACTCCTTCTCTGCAACTCTTCTCCTTTTGCTTTCTTCTCTACCTTGTTTCTCTTCTTCTTCTCTTCCTTCTCTTCTCTTTCTCTCAATTCGATTAGGGTTGTAAAAGGAGTGAAAGAGGCTTAGGGACGTCCTTTAAATAGAGTAGAAACATCCTAAATAAGTCCCTTTGAGATTAGGAAAGAATCCCAATCGAAATTATGGAAATTTCCTAATTTCAGTTTCAGCGGCAACTGAGGGTCGATGGGAGGGTCGATGATCCCGTCGACCCTAGGTTTCTAATGTGTCCGACCCTCCCTGTAAAACAGAGGGTCTGACTTTCTGTCTTGGGGGGGTCCGACCCTCCCTTGCTAGGTATGCGGCCCTCCCCCTAATTTAAGTGTTTTTGGGTCGATTTGATACCTGGGATCACGATCTCCTTCACGCCCTTGGTCCATTTGACTCAACCATGATGGCTAAACCTGGTTCAAGGTGATAAGACCGGGTTAGTTTGATACGGGTCTTACAATAAATACAGTGAAAGTCTTAAGTAAAATTAACTGAGTAATCTATTGATAAATTTAAATAAAATATCCAATTATTCAAATTCCCAAAAGTTAAGTAAATATCTTTACATCACTGTATTTTCAACAGAAAAAATAACTGAAATAAATAAAATCAAATCCTAAAGGTACACGCAGAAAGGGCACTCGCATGAAGCATCATGCTCGTCCTCTCATGCTTGCACGTCCAAAGCAGCAACACCTCCATACGCCAGAGCGTTCATGTAATCCTCTACCATGTAACCTGCATCAACATCTAAAAATATGGTGTGTACACAAGGGTGAGCTCACAACTTAACTCAGTAAGACAATAAGACAATGCAACAAACATATGCATGAGTAACATTCACATCATGGTCTAGTTTTAAGTTTACAATGTGCTATAGAAAGGATTGGCGGCCACCGCACCTCTACACACGAGTGTGTGAAACCGCCCAATGGATCAAACACCACTTTCGTCCCACATGCACCCACCATGGAATAGAGATAGAGCTAAGGCGTCCGGATCAAACACCGCCAACACCTCCCCTGATACTCTACCCATACCAACACGTAAGCCCTTATTGGTGAGGGCTTACAAACAGGGCTCGCAACTAACCAATCCTATATGTCATCACAGTAGGCCCTACCCCAGCACAGCTCCCTATGGCAAAGAGATAGAGCTAGCGTCTAGTGGCCAGGCCGGAGACCACAGTGCCACTTCCTCCCCCTGATATCTTACCCGCACCAAGCATGCTAAGATAGAACGATACGAAAAGTGCTAGTGTGAGGAATGATCCCAGACCTCCAGTCCTTCCCATTCTACACACCAACAAAAACAATCACATGCCTAACAGTCACAACCTAGCATAGCAAGTATGCATGAACAATAATAATAACTGAAAGTAAAGGATGACATACGAGAATGCACAAACATCAATTCACTTAACCATAATTATTAACAACGGTTTACTGTTATTAAATTATTAGGGTTTAGGTCCGATTCCCTTACCTGACGCTTAATTGATATCTTGCTCCGCGTTACAAGGTCCAAACTTGCTATCACAAGGTCCTACACAATGTTAGGTTTAATTAGAATAGTTTTCTTAGGGTTTAGGTTGGTCGGAAAACCAACTAGGTCAAAAACACTCTTTACAGAGTAGACCAGTCACAGGTACCGGTCGCAGCACTGTGGGGAAAACTTGCGATCGGTATGGTGGACCGGTCCCCACAGACTAGTCCCCGGGAGGTACTGGTCGCATAGAGTGAGACCGGTATGGTCGACTGGTATGTCTCCGGAAGACCATACGCTTGGTTCTCCCCTTCCATCGGTCACCCCCCTATTGATCCTAGGGTTTCTCCTACACATTCTAGGTCTAAGCAATGAGTTAGAGTTGTTTTCAACTCCATTCAAGTCCTAGATTCGATGATCTTCAACCTAGAACTTGAATCTAGGGTTTACCACTAATTTAGGTTTTGTCGACAAAAACAGGGTTTAGATCAATACCTGCTTTGCATGGTATTGATCCAATTATAACTAACCATCCTAGAATACTTAATGTAGAGAAAAGTTTAAGTACTTACCGTCGACTTGCGGTAATGTGTTCTTCGTCGAACAGTAATGGCGGCTCTTCCCTCTCCTTCCTAGCTTCTTCACCTTCTTCAACCTCTTTCTCCTTTCTAGGGTTTGTGAGGATCAATGGAAGAGGTTTTAGGAGGTTTAAGGGTCCTTATATAGACTAGGGTTAGGTTTAGGAAGCCTCCTAACATAAGGAAAGTCCTTCGATTTGAAATTTAGAAAGTGGGACCCGTAGAGATCCGTTTCCAGGACCCGCAGAGATCCGTTTCTGGATCCATGCTGCGTAGGCCATACCGGTCGACCATCGACCGGTACCATAGACCGGTACCATCGACCGGTATGAAGTTTTTCATACTTGAATTGGTCCGATTGGTCCGATTTCACCTGGATGTCATCTGCTCATCCCGTCTGGTCCAGTGATGATTGGAAGACCTGTTACGACATGAAACAAGGTTTATATCGGGTTCATGGAGTGCGGGTCTTACAACTCCCCCTCCCTTAAAAGAAATTTGTCCCCGAAAACACAACTCCCCCACCCTTAAAATAAATTTTGGCCTCGAAATTTGAACGTACCTTGGTCGTCGAAAAGGTTAAGGTATTCCTTTCTCATTGCCTTCTCTTCCTCCCAAGTAATTTCTTCCACATCTTGGCTTTTCCAATGCACTTTCACATGGTGGATATCCTTGCTTCGGAGATGTTGTACTTTTAGGCTTGTGAGCATCACAGGTACAACTTCAAACGTCAAGTCCTCTGTCAAGTCTGGTGGGTCTGCTGTCAAGATGTGCGATGGATCCCTGACGTACTTTTTCAATAAAGGAACATAGAACACATCATGAAAGCTTGACATGGATGGTAGTAGAGCCAGTTGATATGCCACATTACCACGTCTGGTCAAGATCTCATATGGTCCCACCTACCTGGGGCATAGCTTCCCCTTCTTACCAAACCGTTTCAGACCTCGCACATGTGATATCTTCAAGAATACTTTATCACCCACTGCAAACTCCAGATCTCAACGTTGGTTATCTGCATAGTGCTTTTGTCGAACTTGAGCTGTCTTTACTCTTTCTTTAATTTGATCAATCACTCGACAAGTTTCTTCGACAAACTCCGGTCCTACAATCCTTCTCTCTCCCACCTCATTCCATAACAAAGGTGTACGATATTTTTTCCCATAGAGTGCCTCATATGGAGCCATCTGGATCATAGCCTGGTAACTATTATTATAAGCAAACTCGATGAGCGATAGCTTCTCGTCCCAAGCTCCTTTGAAATCTAGTGCACACGCTTGGAGCATATCTTCTAAGATTTGAATAGTTCTTTCTGATTGCCCATCTGTCTGAGAATGAAAAGTTGTGCTAAACTTCAACTTGGTTCCCATTGCTTTCTGTAATCCTTCCCAGAACTTTGATGTAAAATGGGGATCTCTATCAGATACTATACTTTCTGGGACGCCATGAAGTCTGACTATATTATCCACATATAACTTGGCCAGCTTCTCCATGGTCTACTGAGGTCTGATAGCGATGAATCGAGCTGTCTTGGTAAGTCGATCGACTATAACCCATACTGCATCCACTGACCTTGGTGTCAAGGGTAGGCCAGTAATGAAATCCATTGTGATATAATCTCACTTCCATGCTGGCTCCAATAGTGGTTGTAGCAAACCTGTGGGTCTCTGCCTTTCAGCTTTAACTTGTTGGCAATTCAGACATTAGAATACGAACCAAGCTACATCCGCTTTTATACCCCTCCACCAATATAATCTTCTTAAATCGTGGTACATCTTGGTGCTTCATGGATGTACTGAATATGGGGTGTAATGAGCTTCTGTCATAACTCGATCTCTGATATTTGAGTTCTCACTCTCAGGTATACATAATCATCCACGATACCTGAGTACCTTGTCTGAATCCAAAGTAAAATCAGGGTTGCTTTTACCCTTCTCTAGGTCTTCTTGCATAGTCTTGAGGTGTGGATCCTGTAGGATTGCTACTTTGACTTCATCTATTAGATCCGATGAGATCTTCAAAGCTGCGAACATCAATGTGAACTTATGAATTAAGCCTTGTTCCACTGGATCTCCTGCAGTCTCTAATATATACTCTTCATCATTCTCTATTGAGCTTGAGGCTGCAGCACACAATGCATCATTTGTACTAGGTCCTGCCTCAGGTTTCAATGCCCACTTTCTGCTTAAGGCATCGGCCACAACATTTGCTTTACCCGGATGATACTGGATATCACACTCATAATCTTTTAATAATTCCAACCATCTCCTCTGTCTCATATTCAGGTCTTTCTGAGTGAAAAGGTAAGTTAAGCTCTTGTGATCCGATTTAATCTGAAACTTTTCACCGTAAAGGTAGTGTCTCCAAGTCTTGATTGCGTGAATAACTGTTGTTAATTCCAGATCATGCGTAGGATAGTTCTTCTCATGCTCTTTCAACTGTCTTGATGCGTAGGCAATTACCTGTTCTCTTTACATTAACACACATCCAAGACCTAATCTTGAGGCATCCGTATATAAGGTGAACGACAAGCCTGGTGCCGGGATGGTCAAGATAGGTGCAGAGACTAGTCTTGACTTCAAAGTCTGAAAGCACTTTTTACACTCATCCGTCCAATGAACTTTTCCCCTTTCTTGATTAGTCTGGTAAGTGGAACGACGATCCTTGAGTAGTCTTTCACGAATCTTCTATAGTAATCAGCCAATCCAAGGAAACTACGAATCTCCGCAACTGATTTCGGTGCATCCCATCCTACTATAGCTGCGATCTTGCTTGGATCTACCTTGATACCATCTGCAGATACTACGTGACCCAAGAAGGCCACTTCTTTCAGCCAAAATTCATACTTTTTGAACTTGGCGTAAAGCTTCTCTCTTCTCAGCCGTTGTAGGGCTGCTCTCAAATGTGTTGTATGAGTCTCCCTATCTTGTGAGTAGACCAATATGTCATCAATGAATACGATGACCGAAGTGTCCAACATGTCATGAAACACTTGTTTCGTCAGTTCCATGAACGATACTAGAGCATTAGTCAACCCGAATGACATTACAAGGAACTCATAATGTCCATACCTTGTCCTGAAAGCAGTCTTTGGAATATCTGCGGCCTTGATCTTCAATTGGTGATACCCTGATCTAAGATCAATCTTCAAGAAAACCTTTGCACCCTGCAACTGATCAAACAGATCGTCAATCCTAGGCAAAGGATATCGGTTCTTCATGGTTAACTTGTTCAGCTCTTGGTAGTCGATACATAGCCGTACACTACCGTCCTTCTTCTTAACGAACAATACAAGTGCTCCCCATGGTGATATGCTTGGTTGTATGAAGCCCTTATCTAGTAGTTCTTGTAATTGGGTCTTCAACTCCTTTAATTCGGTAGGGGCCATCCTGTACGGTGCCTTAGACACCGGTTCCGACCCTGGCATAAGGTCTATCACGAACTCTGTAGCCCTATCTGGAGGTAGACCTGGGAGATCTTTTGGAAATACATCTAGAAACTCTCGTACCACATCTAGATCTTCCATCTTTGGCACCTCAACAGTTATGTCGACCACAGACACTAAGTACCCCACTCCTCCCTTCTCTAAGTATCTCTTAGCTTTTAGGGCGGAGAGGATCAGCTTCCGCTTCCAAGGTAACTTGGTCCCATTGAAGCTAAACTCTTTCCCTTTCTCGTCTTTAAGCACAAGTTTTCTTTCACCACATAATAAGCTAGCTGAATGATGGCCTAGCCAATCCATTCCCAAGATGATGTCAAAGTCTGCCATTTCGAGTTGAACCAGATTTGCTTATAGGTTTCGACCCTCAATACTAACTGTACACGGCCCATAGTATTCATTCAAAGCCACTTCGACTCCCAGCGGGGAGCGAACTATCAAGCTTGGGTTTAAATACTTGACGGGTAATTCCATTCGCTTCCCAAAAGAACTAGAAACGAAGGAGTGTGGCCCCAGAGTCAAATAGTACTCTGGCGGGTACACCAGCTATATTTACAGTCCCTGAAATTTAATTATCCCTTAGTTCTACATGTTCAAACACAACAACAGTAAGCCAAATAGGCAGGGATGAAATCATACCAGTAACCACCGGTGATGCGGCTCCCTCTTCAGTGGTGACTGCGAATATCTTTTCTTGCTGTGGCAGTTGCTTCTTGGGTAGAGTACAGGTCTTTGCATAATGACCCAATTGCTGACAGTTGAAACATTTGACATTTGGGTTCTGTCCAGCATACTGTGACGGTGGTGGTGCAGTAGTGTTCTTTGCAAGCACCACAGTAGACTGAGCCCTGTATGGGCAGAATGGTCTAGTATTGCCTCCACCTGAAGTCTCAGTAGCAGGCCTCTTCAGCCCCCTGTTTTGAGCAAAGAAGCTGTCTCTTTGGCTGGATTCAATTACCTTAGCAATCTGTACAGCCTCATTATATATCTTCTTCCTTCCAATAATTCCCTTATTAACTAAACATCTTATCAATAGATGTCTAGAAATGTAAGAATCATAATGCTTATCCAACAGTGATTCATTTCCTTTTTTCGAATTCAGTATAATGACGAAGACTTGTTTTATCTAGTGAACTTAGGTTTAAAGGATCAGGAGTAAATCTATGGTAATCCAACCATCATCCAAAGGTCATTAAGTTGCACGGTGGTCCAAATATATGGAAATAGAGGTTTTACAGTTCTTAACCTCATGGTTATAGATTCTATCGAGTATATAATGCTGTTGGTCAAGGCACTACAAGAGTAAATCTGGAAAAGTTTTGGTACATCAATAAATCAGGTATAAAATCAAAAAGATGTACATTCGGAATGATTAAACCTTTAAATGTTCATTCGGTTCATATCTCTATTCATGGTGTCGATCATAGGAGTAGCTTAGATTGGTATAATCAGGACTAATTCTAAGGAAATAACATCTATAACTCTAATTGACAGGTTGAATCAAGAAGGTATTCTGTCAAGGTACGAGAATTAGAATCAGGTATGTGCATCCTCTATAATCATAAGAGTAAGTCAATAATGCACTGCATCCTATATAAACCTATCTAGCTCTTTGGATGTTCTATATTCTATCTTAATACAGTTTCCTTTTCAATTTGGTGAAAGTTTATGATTTTTCTCACCTGTCATTATGGTTCCTATCTAGAGCATGACTGTTTATTAATTTCACCTTTAGTATAGTACATTATGCTCTTTCGTATTTAGTCTCAGGCATCAAACAGGTGCTTAAGGAGTATTTTTATTAAGGCTTTTAAATTTTTCCTATCTCAGTTCATTGACTTAGTTAAGTGCAATATGGTCTGTTGGACAGAGCCTAAGAGCTCTGATACCAAGTTGTCACATCCCAAATCTAGCTGAACCAGAAGGGTGAGTGGACTGTCACTGAACCAACGGTTCACACCAGGATCTCAATAAGACCGTGTCCACTCATACAATTGTACATAACCACAATCAGAATATAATAAATACAGTGGAAGTCTTAAATTAAATAAACTGAGTAATCTATTGATAAATTTAAATAAAATATCCAATTATTCAAATTTCCAAAACTTAAGTAAATATCTTTACATCACTGTATTTCCAACAGAAAAAATAACTGAAATAAATAAAATCAAATCCTAAAGGTACACGCAGAAAGGGCACTCGCATGAAGCGTCATGCTTGTCCTCTCCTACTTGCACGTCCAAAACAGCAACACCTCCATACGCCAGAGCGTTCATGTAATTCTCTACCGTGTAACCTGCACCAACATCTAAAAATATGGTGTGTACACAAGGGTGAGCTCACAACTTAGCTCAGTAAGACAATCAGACAATGCAACAAACATATGCATGAGTAACATTCACATCATGGTCTGGTTTTAATTTTGCAATGTGCTATAGAAAGGATTGGCGGCCACCGCACCTCTATACACGAGTGTGTGAAGCCGCCCAATGGATCAAACACCACTGTCGTCCCACATGCACCCACCATGGAATAGAAATAGAGCTAAGGCGTCCAGATCAAACACTGCCAACACCTCCACTGATACTCTACCCATACCAACACGTAAGCCCCTATTGGCGAGGGCTTGCAAACTGGGCTCGCAACTAACCAATCCTATATGTCATCACAGTAAGCCCTACCCCAGCACAGCTCCCTACGGCATAGAGATAGAGCTAGAGTCTAGTGGCCAGGCCAGAGACCACAGTGCCACTTCCTCCCCCTGATACCCTACCCGCACCAAGCATGCTAAGACATAACGATATGAAAAGTGCTAATGTGAGGAATGATCCCAGACCTCCAGTCCTTCCCATTCCACATACCAACGAAAATAATCACATGCGTAACAGTCACAACCTAGCATAGCAAGAATGCATGAACAATAATAATAACTGAAAATAAAGGATGACATGCGAGAATGCACAAACATTAATCCTCTGAACCATAATTATTAACAACGGTTTACTGTTATTAAATTATTAGGGTTTAGGTCTGATTCCCTTACCTGACGCTTGATTGATATCTTGCTCCGCGTCACAAGGTCCAAACTTGCTATCACAAGGTTCTACACAATGTTAGGTTTAATTAGAATAGTTTTCTTAAGGTTTACGTTGGTCGAAAAACCAACTGGGTCAAAAACACTCTTCACAGAGTAGACCGATCACAGGTACCGATCGTAGCACTGTGGGGAAAGCCTGCGACCGATATGGTCGATCGATCCCCACAGACCAATCCCCGGGAGGTACCGGTCATAGTACCTGTCGCATAGAGTGCGACCAGTATGTCTCCGAAAGACCATACGCTTGGTTCTCGCTTTCCATCGCTCACCCTCTATTGATCCTAGGGTTTCTCATACGCATTCTAGGTTTGAATACTAGGTTAGAGTTGTTTCCAACTCCATTCAAGTCCTAGCCTCGATGATCTTTGACTTAGAACTTGAATCTAGGGTTTACGACTGATTTAGGGTTTGACGGAAAAAACTGGATTTAGATCAATACCTTGCTTTGCATGGTATTGATCCAATTACAGCTAACCATCTTAGAATACTTATTGTAGAGGAAGGTTTAAGCACTTACCGTTGAGTTGCGGTAATATGTTCTTCGTCGAACGGCAATGGCGGCCTCTCCTTCCTAGCTTATTCTCCTTCTTTAACCTCTTTCTCCTTTCTAAGGTTTGTGAGGATCAATGGAAGAGATTTTAGGAGGTTTAAGGGTCCTTATATAAGCTAGGATTAGGTTTAGGAAGCCTCCTAACATTAGGAAAGTCCTTCGGTTTGAAATTTGGAGAGTGGGATCCGCAGAGATCCGTTTTTGGATCCATGCTGGCAGGCCATACCGGTCGACCATCGACCGGTACCATAGACCGGTACCATCGACCGGAATCTAGCTTTTCATACCTGAATTGGTCCGATTGGTCCGATTTCATACCTGGTTGTCATTCGCTCTTCCCGTCTGGTCCAGTGATGATTGGAAGACCAGTTACGACATAAAACAAGGTTTTGATCGGGTTCATGGAGTGCAAGTCTTACAGTCGTACTGAATAACGGATAACCATCCCATTGCCCCAAACGCTGCCTCAACATTGAATAGGTGCAGATGGTCCAGGTTCACCAAGCGCCAGATTCGATGTTTTTAGCAAACCAAGGAGACCTGGCTTGCGCTGCTGCCGAGCGAAACCGCCTACCATCAAACAAGTGGGTAGGAGGAGGTATTCCCCGGGAACTAGGGGGATATACATTTTTAGCAGCTGCACGGTATCTAGACATCTCCAAATTTAAACCAAAACAAGAAGAGCGTTAGTCAAAATTTTCAAAATTTTGGCAGCATAACGATAGTAAACGAGCAAAAGCCTCAAACTCACCCAAATATGGGTAGGAGAACTTTCATAATCTCACAACACTATTACATGACTAAGGAATTTTTAAACAAGCAAGAAAATTGAGGCAAAACGATAAATTTCGTTAAATTTTTGAAAACCTAGGTCAAAAGTTAAAATTTTGGGATTTCTCCTAAACCACTCTGTGGAACTTCGAACAGGTTAAGTGGTTTTGCTCATTGAGATCCCAAGAACCTTTCTCAAGCAATGAAAGAGGTTTTCCATGGTTGAAATTCCTCAAATCAAGAAAACCTAGGTTTTTGGGCATGAAAGACTATGAGTTTCTCTAAAAGAGGTGAAGAAGAGAAGAAAACTTACCTAGGATCGAGTCCTATGAACACTAATTGGATTGTAAAGACTCAGCAACTCAGAGCAAAGTCGCCACTAGAGAGAAAAATAAAGAGAAAGTGAGGAAAAAGAACAAAAATCGCGATTTTAGGTCCATTCAGGGTATACCGGTCGGACTCAGGGTATGTTGAGTCAGACTGGTATATCCTGTGGTACCGTGATCAGTACCTCTCGGTAAGTTGGAGAGGTACATACCGCAAGGCATACCAGTCACACCCTTCTTATAGGTCGTGTGATCGGTACCTCTTGAAAAGTGGAAATTTTTATACCGCTTCTCATATCGGTCGGGCCATTCCTATAGGTCCCGCGACCAGTATGGTGTGACCAGTATAAGCAATTTTGCCCAGAAAATTTTTGAAAAATTTAAATTTTGTTCTACCCTTTCCAATAATGAATTATTTCTTAATTATGCTTTAATTGAGACTAAGTAATATCATGTGCCTCATCATGATTTTAACTCGTCTCATGTGTATTCAATATATTTAGATATCCTTGAGTTATAGTAGTCTGCAATGGTGAGAGGAAATGGTCGCATAACTCCTCCCAGATGCCGTCACTCAAGAGCACCTCTTATGGAAAGGGATACATACAGGGACTGAAAATTTTGAGGAAAATGAAGAGGTGAAAAATGTAGAAGAGCAAAACCCACACAATGGGAGTGAAAATCGGGTGAGGAGCAATGAAGAAGCCCCTGGGAATCAAACCCAAAACCCATTGTCAGGCCCTCCACAAACAAACCCAAAGACCATGGTGACAAATTTGGTCCACCAAATAGAGGTGCACCAGAAGAAGTTCTTCGAGGAAATGCTAAATATGTTCAGACCACCTGGGCATGCACCCACTAATCCACCTGCAGCCATAGAGAACAAGAATACTGTACCAGTGGATGACAGTACAACGGCCGAGGGGCAACCTTAGCAAGCAATACAGCACATAACATTCCTTCAACAGTTTGTCGGAACATCTACCCCTAACCAGTACCAGGGTGGATATCAGGGTGGATATGCATACCCGCCGCAATGGTATGGACAGGCACCATATGGGCAAAGATGTCTTTCAAGAGTAGTGGATGGGTATTTAAAGTTGAAGCCACCAACTTTTATAGGGAAGCTAGCAAAACCATTGCGGCTAGTACAGTGGATAGCAGAGATGGAAAAGAACATCAACTGCTAGAGTGTTCAGATGAGGAAAAGGTATTGTATGCCACCCACATGCTGAAGGAAGACGCTAATGGTTGGTGGAACTCGACCAGGGCATACTTGGAAATTAAGCATGGTATAATCACTTGGGCCATATTTAAAGAGGCCTTTTTCAAGAAATACTTCCCAAGGAGCTTCCGTGATCAAATGGAGAAGGAGTTCCTCAGTTTGCAATAGTCTCAGATGACAGTGGAGGCTTACCAGCAGAAGTATGAGAGTTGTTCTTCTTCACCCCAACTTGTATGCAAGAAGAAGAGACTAAGGCCCGTCGCTTCACAATGGGTCTTAGAAGTGTTATAAGAGAGCATGTGTTGGGGCATGGGCTAAAGATTTACAATATGGCTGTACAAGTGGCTCGAGTTATTGAGTCAAGTCAGAGGTACAGCTTCTTTGCACATAACAGGGGTCTGAAAAGGCCAAATACTGAAGCTCAGGGTGGAGGAAACAACAGGCCTTACCGTCTATTCAGGCTACCAGTCAATACTGTGCCACCCAGATTTGTTCCTGTAGTGAGCCTAAAGTGCTTCAACTATCAACAGATGGGCCATTATGCCAGGACATGTTCACTACCAAAGACGCAACCACAACAAGGCAAGGTGTATGCCGTTACCACTGAGGAAACAGCCGCATCAAGTGATGTGGTCACTAGTATGACTTTACTTACTCCTTGAGTTACTGCATTTTTTTGTATGAACATGTAGAACTAAGGGCTAAATAAAACCTCAGGTACGGTAAACATAGCAGGGGTACCCGCTAGAGTCCTCTTCGACTCAGGGGCCACCCATTCCTTTGTATCAGTGTAATTTGGTAAAGGACTAGACCTACCCACCAAGACTTTGGACCCAAGTCTGTTAGTTCGATCTTTTAGGGGAATAGAGGTGATATTAAAATAATATTATGGACCTTGCCCAGTACATATTGAAAGGCGAGGAATTGGAACCCAATCTAGTTCAAACTTGAGATGTCGATTTTTGATGTCATTCTAGGAATGAACTAGTTATCCCAGCACTTTGCAAACCTATTGTGTCTTTGAGAAAAACTAGCCTTCAAGGACAGTAAAGGGAAGGAGTTCAACTTCAAAGGAACCAAGTTGCCTAGAAAGCGAAAGCTTACACTCTCTGCCCTTAAAGCAAAGAGATGCCTAGAGAAGGGAGGAGTCAGATACCTCGTGTATGTAGTGGATGTAACTGTTGAACTACCAAAGATGGAAGATATCGAGGTAGTGTGGGAGTTTTCTGATGTATTTTCGAAAGACCTACCTGGATTACTTCCAGATAGGGCGGCTGAATTTGTGATAGATCTTCTGCCAGGGGTAGCGTCAGTGTCTAAAGCACCCTACAAAATGGCTCCTAAAGAGTTGAAGGAATTAAAGATCTGTAAGCACCCCATTTTTGCCATCCCAGCTAAACAAAGTCCTGCGGGCGTGTGGACAACAAAAGGAGAAAGATGATCGAAAGTTTGGATTTTTGACTGTAAATTTGAGGAAGTTTTTAATGGGTCTGTGAATTTGAGGTAGTTTTCAATGGGTCCACAGCAAGGTCATGGGTTATAATTTTACATGGATGCATAGGTCATAGAATTATCTTCGAAATGAGACCAGAATTGCTCGAGTCCCGACATCAAATGAAGAAGATATGATCATTTTAGTCAGATGATACATACAAGGGAGGTTTATGAAATTATTATAAATAATCCCAGGGGCCTTCATGCAAATTATCGTAAGTCGGATTGTTTGAATTTCAAATCATCATATCTTCATCATCCTACATCGAATTTAGATAATTCCAAGGCCATTATTCTTCATTCATGATGTTCTACAAAGTGGACGTAAAAAATCCCGGGTAGAAGTCACCAGTGGGTCCCATGCAAGCTTGCATGCAAAGTTATCATTAGAACTTCAAAGCCTCATATCTTTTCCGTTCTACGTCGGATTCAGACGATTCCAAGGCCATTATTCTTCATTTGTGATGTCCTACAAAGTGGACTTAAAAAATCCCGGGTAGAAGTCACCAGTGGGTCCCATGCAAGCTTGCATGCAAAATTATTGTTAGAACTTCAAAGCTTCATATCTTTTCCGTTCTACATCGGATTCAGATGATTCCAAGACCATTATTCTTCATTTGTGATGTTCTACGAAGTGGACGTGAAAAATATTTCCGGTAGAAGCCTCCGAAGGATCTCATGCAGAATGGTCAGCCAAATTATCGATAATTGGTCCGCTTAAACTTCAAAAATTCATAAGTTGACCATTTTACCTCCAAATGAGGTGATTCAAGTTCCTATATTCCTCATTTTTAATGTTCTACAAAATGAACTCAAAAAATTTGGAATAGAGGCCATCGGAAAATTCCATGCGGGATGACAGTGAAAATGACCCATGAAATGACAAGGAGAGAAAACCCAATTAATTCCAATCAATCCAGTCAACTCAGTTCAAGCCAGTTTTGGTCCAACCTAGCTCAACCCATATCGGTTTAACTTCGGTCCAACCTAAGTCGGTCTCAACCCATTTCGAATCAGTTCATCTATGTGCATAATATTTATATTATATATATATATATATATATATATATATATATATATATATATATATATATATGTTATTAAATATATGTGTATATATGTATATAATATATATTATTATATGTAAATGATAATCCAAAAGATTTTGAGAAGAAAAAGGAAAGAGGGGAGAGAGAAAACGTGAAAGAGAAGGGGGATTTAGGGTTTTGAGATAATCCAAAAGATTTTGAGAAGAAAAAGGAAAGAGGGGAGAGAGAAACCGTGAAAGAGAAGGGGATTTAGTGTTTTGAGATAATCCAAAAGATTTTGAGAAGAAAAAGGAAAGAGGGGAGAGAGAAAACGTGAAAGAGAAGGGGGATTTCGGTTTTGAGATAATCCAAAAGATTTTGAGAAGAAAAAAGGAAAGAGGGGAAAGAGAAAACGTGAAAGAGAATGGGATTTAGGGTTTTGAGATAATCCAAAAGATTTTGAGAAGAAAAAAGAAAGAGGGGAGAGAGGAAACGTAAAAAGGGAGTTTTTTTAGGGTTTCTAGATGGATTTAGAAAAAGAGAAAAAAAAGGGGAGAGAGAGGACGTGAAAAGGGAGAAGATTTAGGGTTTCTAGATTTTTTTTTCAAAAGGAAAAGAAGGGGAAGATAAAAGGGACGTGAGAGAGAGAAGAAAGAGGGGATTTTTCCAAAAAAAAAAAGGGAAAGAGAAAAAAAAACGTGAAAAGCTTAGGAAGCTCGTTTTTGGGAGAAAAAGAAGGGAAGAAGAGGGAAAAAAAAGGGAAAAGAAAGAGAAAAACGTGGCTTTTTCTAAGGGGCTAGGTTTTGGGAGAAAAAGGGGGGAAGAAGAGAAAAAAGGAGGAAAAATGTGGTTTTTCTAAGGGGCTAGGTTTTGGGAGAAAAAAAAGGGGGGAGAGATGTCCAAGAGGGGAGAAAAAAGAAAAAATCGGTAGAAAAGAGAAGAAGAAGAAAATAGAGAAAGAGAGAAGGAGAGAGAGAGAGAGAGAGAGAGAGAGAGAGAGAGAAAGAGGTGTTAAGAAGGGAAGATCTAGGAGGGAAAAAAAGAGAAGGATCAGAGAAAGCAGCAAGGAGGATGATGAGAAGATGCAAAGGAGAAAAGCAGAGTGAAGAAGCCCGAGGTAGGAGATCCATCCTTTCGTCGGTTTTTTTTTTCAAAGTCAAAGTATACTGCAAATGCATGTCTGAGATTGGTGTCTAGCATTAGGAAGATGCCTCTGTTTGCATAAGATTCCTTGAGACAAAATGTTGGCCTCTGAGTCCTCTTTCTGACCATGTATTCGGATTTTATTTTCATGAGCTATATGATTTTATATTGATTTTATAGTACCACTGGCCTGAATCCGGAACGGACTGACCAGTGTATTTGCATGTACTTGGGGAATACTTTCGACCTGCCTATGATCTCTTTTAGGATTAGGTTCCTTGAGACAAAATGTTGGCCTCTGTGTCCTCTTTCAGAACATGTACTTGGATTTTATTTTCATGAGCTATATGATTTTATATTGATTTTATAGTACCACTGGCCAGAATGTGGAACAGACCTGACCAGTGTATTTGCCTGTACTTGGGGAATGTTTTTGACCTGCCTATGGTCTCTTTTAGGATTAGGTTCCTTGAGACAAAATGTTGGCCTCTGAGTCCTCTTTCTGACCATGTATTTGGATTTTATTTTCATAAGCTATATGATTTTATATTGATTTTATAGTACCATTGGCCAGAATCTGGAACAGACCTGACCAGTGTATTTGCCTGTACTTGGGGAATGTTTTCGACCTACCTATGATCTTTTTTAGGATTAGGTTCCTTGAGACAAAATGTTGGCCTCTGAATCCTCTTTCTGACCATTACTCGGATTTTATTTTCATGAGCTATATGATTTTATATTGATTTTATAGTACCACTGGCCAGAATCTGGAATAGACCTGACCAGTGTATTTGCCTGTACTTGGGGAATGTTTTCGACCTGCCTATGGGTTCTTTCAGGATTAGCTTCCTTGAGACAAAATGTTGGCCTCTGAGTCCTCTTTTTGACCATATATTTTTATTTTATTTTCATGGGCTATATAATTTTATATTGATTTTATAGTACCACTGGCCAGAATCTGGAACAGATCTGACCAGTGTATTTGCCTGTACTTAGGGAATGTTTTCGACCTGCCTATGGTCTCCTTTAGGATTAGCTTCCTTGAGACAAAATGTTGGCCTCTGAGTCCTCTTTCCGATGATATCTTTTTAAGAATTTTTTGAGTAAGTACAGTGCCCTATGTGCCCATTTTGGTCTAGCCTGACAAAGCTGTCATCTTGCTGCGTGTTCCATCATGTTTTGATTGATTCTCATATGCTTTGGTTGTTTCTCACATGCCATATTTGATGCTATATTTGTTCACATGCTATGTTTAGATGCTCGTATGCATACACTACTATAATTGGAATGGTCACACTGCCATAATTGGAATGGTCACACTGCAATAATTGGAATGATCACACTGCCATAATTAGAATAATCACATTGCCATGATTGGAATGCTACACATGCTTATTGCCATATTTGTCTGCTACACTTGCTCACATGCAATAATGTATGATTACTGCCATGTTTGGATGCACACTGCTATATTTGGAATACTACCACTCTTATAGTTGGAATGTTTTCATTTGCCATATTTGTTTTGGAAAGAAAAAAAATAGAAAAATAGCAACTAGGGCAAGATACACCCTAAAATGGAAATAATTGAACAATTAGGGTAGGAAACCCTAAGATGGAAAGAAAACAATAATTAGGGTAGTGAAACCCTAAAAATGGAAAGAATAATTAGGGCAAAATAAACTGTAAAAATGGAAAAATAGCAATTAGGGTATGAAACCCTAAAAAAATAAAAATCACAATGAAAAGGGATAAGAAACCCTAAAAACCTAAGAATGGAAACAATAAAAATGGTAGGAATTTAGGTCTCATCCCTAGATCCTATTAACAAAAATAGAAAGAATTTGGTACACATCCCAAATAAAAATGGTAGGAATTTAGGTCTCATCCCTAGATCCTATTGACAAAAATAGAAAGAATTTAGTACACAACCCAAATAAAAATGGTAGGAATTTAGGTCTCATCCCTAGATCCTATTAACAAAAATAGAAAGAATTTGGTACACATCCCAAATAAAAATGGTAGGAATTTAGGTCTCATCCCTAGATCCTATTGACAAAAAATGGAAGGATTTTGATACACATTCTAAATCTGACTCCCACAAATTTTTGAACTACGTCGTACCTGATTTCTAGGGCAAACCCTAGAATACGTAGGCAATTTGGTAATCCCAAATACGGTACAAAGCCACCCATCAACCATACATCCAGCATAAACTTTAACTTGAACAAAAAAAATCTAATTGAAGCAAATGCATAAATCACTTCCATAATCTTTAATCACACAATCCATTTCGAACTACGTTTTGGACTTGATTTCCCGTGGATTGGAATACGTAGGCGCGTTTGAGATGTCCCACACATCTCAGATTCATCCAAGACCGAACCATCTTTGGTCCCGGTTCCATCGTATAATATTGTACATTACATTTGCTTGTTTATTTACTTTAAAACATGATTGGCTGAACCCTAGGTTAGAATAACTTAGCATTGGTTTAGGACATCCCCCATTGAACCCTAGTCATCCAGTTGACCAAGCACAGTCAAAATTAGAATTTAAGGAAATTTTAGGAGGCCGATATTGATCGGGCGGTTTGGGTGCCTAACACCTTCCCATAACCGTACCCTGAATACTTACCCGATCTCTTGCGGACCAAAGAACCGATACATTAGGTCACGAGTCAATAGAAGTCTTACCTTAGGTGAGGCTATATTTTTAGAGGTCCTAGACCTTAATCTAGGTGGCGACTCCAATCAAATAAATCGATCTTCATCGATAATGATACACATTCCATCCCGATGAGGATCAC
>CM053269.1:26293775-26359753 GCA_028583415.1 Protea cynaroides
GGCCCACATGCCACCTGGCCCCACCTAAGTTGATTGATTAACATTAGGATCTTGTGACATGTGGCACCCAGATCATCGTCGATCCTTAATGGGAGGAGACGATTGATCTATAAATAATCCAAGGGTGGGGTCCTGTGTACACTTATGCAATCTGAGAATTTCCATTACGTTCTCTTTGTCTGAGAATAAGAAGTACACAAAAATCCTATCTCCTTCCCCTCTCTCTTTTCTTTTCTTTGTGGAGCAGGGCATATCAAAGTAGATCAAGAGGACATCGGTTGGACGGACAATGGTTGGAACAAGTCACACTGGAGGTATTTATCTTCCGCATTAATCTTCAGTGTAGAGATGTTAAAAGTCTTACATTATGGTATCAGAGCTAGGGTTTCAGCCACCCATCCACCGATCTGATTTTTAGAATCGGTTTTAATGAATAAAAAAAAAAAAAATTTTGTTCTGGTGGCTGCCCAAGGAGCAGCAGGCCAGCCCACAAGGGCTAGCCGGCTGCGGCTTTACGGCAGCCAGCCTTTGCAGGATGGCAGCAGAAGTAGACCGCCGGCCGCGCTAGGCGCAGCAGGCCAGCCCGCAAGGGGCCAGGCCGCGGCCATGCCATGCGCAGCCAGCAGGCTGCCGCAAGCAAGCCGAGGGATTTTTTAACCCTTATCTCTCTCTCCGGCCCTTGAGTTCTGGAGTGGTGGTGAACGGCGCTTTCGCCGGAATCTTCTGGGGAGTGTCGGATATCTCGGCAAGTCCCATGCCGCCGCTGTAAGAGTCGGTCATCTGTAAAGGAAGAAAAGAAGAGAAAAACTCTTCAATGGCATGAATGGTAAATATAATGGAATCTTTTTTTAAATATAAAGAAATTAGGGTTTCTTTTAGTGCTCTTGGTTCAACCCGGTTCAATAATATGAACCGGATAAAGAAAACCCGGTTACGGATTGAACCGAACCAAACTCAACCCATGACCCGAACCAATCCCCATTCGGGTTGACCCGAAGACCCACCTTTTGACCCGGGATGGACCCGGATTGGTTCTGTTTTGGTTGGACCTGTTAGAACCATTATGATTCGGTTCATTTTCGGTCTGACCCATGACCTTTTAAACCGGATGTTTCTTTTATACAGATGGTGACATTTAATAATTTTGGATTATTTTTATTATATATCACCATAATATGGTTATGAACCGAACATCACTGTATAAGTGACTGCACATTTTTTATGACAGTTTGTTCTGAACGTCGCTAAAAGTTAAAGAACAGTGACTATATTGTTATGACAGTGTGTTCTGAACGTCGCTAAAAATCTAGTTTTCTTGTAGTGACATTTACAGACAGAACGTCACTGTATCTATAAACATAACAGAATGTATTAAGGACTGTTTTAGTGACATTTAAAGACAGAACACCACTGTATATAGATGTACATATCAGAATGATTTATCTTACTGTTTAGTGACATTACAGTATAAACGCCACTAAATATATGAATACAGTGAGGTTGTTTTGAGTCACTGTTTTAGTGACAGTAACAAACGCCATTAAAAGTCAGTGTTAAATAAAAGAATAAGCCATTAGGAACTCTTTTAAGATTATTAGGCTTATATTAACACTTATGAATGTTTGTTTAAAGGATGCCATAAATGATTAAAATGCCCTTATAATAAAGTTGTGTTAAAAATCAAGAAAACCATTAGGTTTATATTTTAACACATATAAGTGTGTTTCTCAGGATGTCATAGATGACAAATATGCCCTTATAATAAAGTTTTGTGTTAAAATCAAGGAAATAATTAGTTTTATATTTTAACACATATAAGTGCCTATTTAAGGATGTCATAAAAGATTGAAATACCCTTCTAGTGGTAGGCATCAGAAAATTGCATCTTTTGCATTGGGACTGGATATCATCCCCACAGAGAAATATTCTTTTCTTATGTGAGAAGATGGAATAAGGTAGAATGTGAAACTACAAGACAGTGGGAGCCTTATTCTGCCTACAGGTGTGGAACAACCTTCTGAATTGTAGTGTAGCATTCTAGTCTTATTAATACAGACCTTGACAGATATAGACTATAATCTTAGCCCACAGGTAATTTTGTAGGATACATCTGTCTGTCACTTAAGTTTGATGTCAATCAACTTAGTGTAAAGTTTCACATACTAAAATTGATTATAAGTTTAGCCCACAGGTAGATTATAATTAATTTTAGTGTGTTACTGATTATTGACGTGGGTTGATATCAGTATAAAGTTGTACGCCAATAAATCTAAACTTCCTTATTGTTGTTTGCAGTTTATAACTAGATTTGTCTCCCAATGCTTACTAGGGAAAATTATTCAGATTGGAAATAGAAAATTTATTTAACCTTAGAGTGCATGGATTTGGATATGGCGCTCCGTATAGAAGAGCCTGTTGCTCTTACGGAGTCCAGTACGCTAGTCCAAATTGCTCATTATGATAAGTGGGAGCGGTCTAACCACTTGAGCCTAATGCTTGTCATCGACAAGAGCATTAAAGGATCAATTCCTGAATGTAAGAAGGTCATTGACTACATTAAGGCAATTGATGCTCAGTTTGTGAGTTCAAACAAAATGTTAGTAAGCACTCTAATGGAAAAATCAGACTCATTAAGTTACAATGGTAAAGATGATGTGTGTGACTACATCATGCGCATGAGGGACATCTCAGCTCAGAGAATTTTGGTTTGTTATGAATCAAATTTAGTTGATTCTCATTCAAATAACTGGTGGATTGATTCTAGATCATCAATCCATGTGGCCAATACCATGTAAGGCTTTCTGCAGACAATACTTCCGAAAGAAACTGAGAGACATATCCATTCAGGAAATCGGATGAAATCTCAAGTGGAAGCTATAGGTGTCTATAGATTGATATTGCAATCCGGATATGTGCTAGATTTAGGAGAAACCATTTATATTCCATCTTTTGTAAAGAATCTGATTTCTGTTTCTAGATTAACACCTTTGGGTTATGTGTTTTAATTTTTCTTGTATAGAAATAAGGATTAAAAAAAATGATGTATTCATCGGTTCAGGTTCTTTAGTTGATGGTTTATTTCTCTTAAATCTAGATCCAACATATAAAAGTAGTTTACTCTCTATAAATAATATTGGCATAAAGAGAATGAATGTGAATGAGAAATCCTCTCAGTTGTGGCATCTTAAATTAGGTCACATATCTAGTGACAGAATTAAAAGATTAGTGAATGATAGAATCCTTGAGACTCTTGATTTCACTGATCTAGGGTTATGTGTGGACTGCATCAAGGGAAAGCAGACTAACAAAACCAAGAAAAGTGCCAGAAGGTCAACTGAACTACTAGAAATCATACATACAGATATCTGTGGCCCATTTTCCACTCCCTGTCTGAATGGTCAGAGATACTTTATCTCCTTCATTGATGACCATTCTAAATTCATGTATCTCTATCTTTTAGTTCATAAAGATGAGGCATTAGAAGCCTTTAAGAACTTCAAGACAGAAGTAGAGAAACAGACTGAAAAAGTGATTAAGATCGTAATATCAGATAGAGGTGGACAATACTACGGTAGAACCACAGAATATGGTCAAAGACCTGGCCCATTTGCATGGTATCTTCAAGAGCAAAGGTATTGTACCACAATATACCATGCCTGGATCTCCTGATCAAAATGGCATTGTTGAAAGAAGAAATCGTACACTTATGGATATGGTCAGGAGTATGATTAGTAACTCTAATCTATTTATGAAATTGTGGAGTGAAGCTCTTAAAATAGCAGTATATATCTTGAACAGGGTACCATCCAAGTCGGTTCCTAAAACTCCTTTTGAGTTGTGGAATAGATGGAAACCGAGTTTAAAGCATACTCGCATATGGGGCTGTCAAGCCAAAATAAGAGTCTATAATCCACTTCTTCAGAAGTTGGACCCTAGAACAGTCAGTGGATATTTCATTGGCTATTCTGAAAGATCAAAGGGTTATAAGTTTTATTGTCCCTCATATAGTCTTACCATTGTAGAGTCTAAAGTTGCCAAGTTTCTAGAGGATGACGACAACAGTGGGAGTATACGGAGTCGAAACATTGAGTTCAATGAACAAGATGTATCGACAATTCCTTATATATCTGGTGGTCAGGGATTTATCCCTTTACCAGTGGTACCTGTGGTTCATGAACAACACTAACTGCTCATGATGAATTACCACATCAGGATACACCACATCAGGAACCAGTTGTCGTTTGAACCTGCGGTTCAGAATCAAGAAACAAATCCTGAACCACAAGTTTTAAGGAGATCATCGAAAGAGAGAAAATCGGTAATCCCTTCAGATTATGAAGTGTATATCCAAAAATGTGAAACTAATATTGGAATAAAAGATGATGCGATTATTTTCACAGGCTATGGGTTGTATAGATACCATTTTATGGCATAATGCCATGAAGGATGGAATGGAATCTATGTCAAAGAATCTAGTATGAGAACTTGTAGAATTGCCTAAGGACACCTCTACTGTAGGGTGTAAATGGGTTTTCAAAACTAAAATGGACCCACATAGCAATATTGAAAGATACAAGGTTCGACTTGTGACAGAAGGTTATAATCAGAAGGCTAACATTGATTATAAGGAAACCTTTTCGTCCGTGTCTAGAAAAGATTCTTTGGGGATCATTATGGCACTGGTGGCTCACTATGATCTTGAGCTGCACCAGATGGATGTCAAGATGGCATTTTGAATGGTGATCTGATTGAGGAGGTATACATGGATCAACTTGAAGGTTTTTACTTCGGATAAAGGTGATCATCTAGTATGCAAGCTTAAGAGATCCATATATGGATTGAAACAAGCTTCCCTATAGTGGTATTTGAAATTTGATAGCATGATTACTTCTTACGGTTTTGTGGAGAATCGAGCTGATCAATGCATTTACATAAAGATCAAGGGAACTAGTTTCACCATACTAGTGTTATATGTGGATGGCATTCTTATAGCTAGCAATGATCTAGGGATGCTACATGAGACTAAATATTTCTTGACCCAAAACTTTGACATAAATGATATGGGTGAAGCCTCCAATGTCTTAGGCATAGAGATTCACATGGACAGATTTCTTAAGACCTTAGGACTGTCCTAGAAGGGTTATATTAACAAAGTTTTGGAACGGTTCAAGATGAAGCAATATTCATCAAGTGTAGCACCTCTTGTTAAAGGTGACAGACTTAGTCTGGAGCAATGTCCGAAGACCAATCTGAAATAGCAGACAATGCAAAATATCCCTTATGCATCAGTAGTAAGCAATTTGATGTATGTTCAGGTCTGTACCTGGCATCTCATATTCAGTGGGAGTATTAGGTAGGTTTCGAAAGAACCCTGGTTTGCCACATTGGACAATAGCAAAGAAAGTACTGAGGTACCTACAGGGCATCAAGGATCACATGCTCATATATAGACTTGTTGATGTTTTGAAGCTAATCAGTTACTCAGATTCAGATTTTGCTAAATGTGGAGATACAAGGAAGTACACTTCTGGCTTCATTTTTGTTTGTTAGAGGAATAGTGTCTTGGCGCAGCGTAAAGCAACCTAAGACAACTTCTTCTATTATTGAAGCTAAAGTGGTGGCGTGCTATAAAACAATTTCTCAGGCATTATGGTTGAGGTAGTTTATCACAGTTTTGAGGTCATAAGTTTTATTGAAAGACCTATAAGGATCTACTGTGACAATACTGCATGCGGCGACGTCTCTCTAACAACACATGCTCAATGAGTCATTGCGACACATTGAGATAAAGTATTTTGTTGTTAGAGAAGACATTCGAGTTCGTTGCGTTCAAATAGAACATATTGATACTAATGATATGATAGTTGATCATTTCACTAAAGGGCTTCCGCCCAAGGTGTATGTAGTTCACGTGGATCATAAGGGACTATATAAATCATTAAGTTTTTTGAATGTTTTATTTATGATATTGCAATATAAAGTTTTGACGACTCGAAATAAAGTTATTTTCTATCATTTATTTTGTTGTATACATAAAGTTTTGTAATGACAGATGCCTATAAAGTTTTCTAGGCAATAAAGTTTGACCCTTGAATCGATTATTGAATTGATTCTATAAAGTAGGGTAGTCATAATTGAGGTTCATCGTAAAATAAACAATCTATTGTAATACATGGAAGGGAGTGTTTCCATTGTACTTCAATACTGGGACATGCACCGCCATGATTCATGGGTTGGGAGTTTTATTATGAACATAAAGAACAAGTCCATAAAGAAGGATCTAAAAATTACTGTATGGCCATACATCATGTTAATAATCATAAAGTGGCTTGCCTTGTGGCAATATGGGCCAAGTGGGAGAATGTAAGTTGGGTGGCCCACATGCCACCTGGCCCCACCTAAGTTGATTGATTAACCTTAGGATCCTGTGACATGTGGCACCCAGATCATCGTCGATCCTTAATGGGAGGAGAAGATTGATCTATAAATAATCCAAGGGTGGGGTCCTGTATACACTTATGCAATCTGAGAATTTCCATTACGTTCTCTTTGTCTGAGAATAAGGAGTACACAGAAACCCTATCTCCTTCCCCTCTCTCTTTTCTTTTCTTTGTGGAGCAGGGCATATCAGAGTAGATCAAGAGGACATTGGTTGGACGGACAATGGTTGGAACAAGTCACACTGGAGGTATTTATCTTCCGCATTAATCTTCAGTGTAGAGATGTTAAAAGTCTTACATCCCAATCCTGAGTTCTCCATTTCAGGTGTGTTCTCTCATATATATATATATATATATATATATATTTGATAGGTAGAACACCAATGAGACTTGATCTCACAACCTCTTCTTTTTGAGGTGTTGGTTTTTTGCCAACTGAACTATTCCCTTAAAGTTCATATATTCTTCTTTTCGCTCCTTATTTCTTCTCTTCCTGCTATATATTGTACCTTTGTTTTCATAACTAGTTTTAGCTTGCTTTAATCTGTTATATCTCATCCAATACTAATTAGTTTAATCTCAAACTTCATGGTTTAACTTTGTGATTGCATTCCCTCTTGGTTTCTTTCATTAGTTTCTAGTATATCACTCTAAGGTAATAAATAATATCAATAACAAGGTGTCCAAATCTGAAACTGATTCAACGGGTTGGATTTTGGCTTATAAAGGTTACTTGCTGACATAAATTTGCTCCAAAACAAAGATCAGAAATTAGCAACTAATTCAGATTCGCAGGTAGCAGGTAATATATTGATTCTAGTTCAAAGAATCAGTAACAAATGACATCAGTGATTAATCCAAGGTCTGAAACAATCAGATATGAATAAGAAACTGAATCTGAATATAAACAGAATCTGAATATAAACAGAACATGATTTGTTGTAATTAAACTCTTGTAATTAATTACAAGAAAGTATGAAAAGGAAATTACGTTACAATGGCTAAAAGCTACAGAAGCTATAGATTCTGCAACTTAGCCATCACTCGTCAATAATAATGGAACAACGAAAAGTTTGTCCACATTCCCACCAACAAGCATCCAGGCTAGGATACCCAGATACTTACATCTTCCATGTACTCTAGCATCAACATGATAAAACCCGAATAATGCAGTGCACTTGCATATCTCAGTTATGCATAAAAAAATTATTGTTACATAGGAAAACAAAAGGACATATATATAGATGGCTAGACAAATAGATGAAATTGTTAGAAAATTAAAACAACCCTAGCTAGTTACCTGGTGATCAAACTCGATCTTTCATAAAACTATCAAGTCTCTCCTGTGCAAAATTAGCTTCCATAGCCAGCTTATCACGCTCTCGCTGTGTTGATGTAGCCTCACTCCTGTATGCAGACATGAATCAGATTGATGCCCATGTCAATACATTTCACCAACCAATGGGGAAAAAAAGTAAAACACCAGTCAGATAGAGGGAAACACAAAATGGTAGTATCTTAAAACTTAAGAAAAGTTGCCATCTAGGACAGCACAAGAACAGAATGCTTACACACTCTCAGGGAAACAACATTATAAGCCACAAAAAGTCTCTCCAACATAACACTAGAACAGAATTCTGCTGTCAAATATATGTGACGAGCTGCCGATGAGTAAATATTCCTCTCTCTTTTTTCCCAATAAGCAACAGGTAAATTTTTCTAAAGGGGAATAGAACAGCAGTAAAGAGACAACAAAAACTCCTGCATGCAGCAGAGAGGCCAAAAATCTTGCATCCTGATATATTTCCAATCTTCACCACTAGATTCCCAAAACGATAATCATAAAAAAAACAAAGGTAGTCAATAGAAATAGCCTTAATTGTTGATATCTTCAATACAAGCGTCTTGATCAGGTCACCCAAGGGTCACTTGGATACGTAGTTATTTAATTCTTCGAATTATTCCTGATTTATTCTTCCAAACCGAATAATACGAATAATTCTTCAGAATTCAAATTATATTCAATGATTTTGAAAAATTCTCACATTTTTTGTCTAGAGATAAATATCACGAATAATTCTTCCCAATCCGAATTACACCGAATAATTCGGATACTTGAAAAAACCATTGATACTATCCTAGTGGAGGACTTAACCCCTTAACTATCATTCTTCAACAAAAAATTTCAGAAAAAAAAATAAAATTTAATGCCTTAACTATTTGTATCTTTTCCAATCTCGGACTAATTATGAGTCTAAAAATCATGACATAATACAAAGCAGATCATTAATTTTATTTTCTTTTCCTATGTGAGATTAAATATGAGTATGAAAATCAAATCATAATACAAAACAAATCATTAATTTTCGTTTGGTAATGTGGAATTAAATACTTGTATAAAAATCATACCATAATAAAAACAAGTCATTACTTTCATGTGTTTTTCCAATTGAGATTAAATATGAGTTTAAAAATAATATTATAATATTATAAGTACATTATTTTTGCCATCCCTAGCCAAGGTGTCTCCTTGATATGCAGACAACAAGAGGAGGGAGGTGAGTGAAAGTTTAGAAAAGTGCAGGAGAGGTGAGTGAAATTCTCTCAAACCGACAGTCAATCAGTTCTAGTGTGCTCTCTATGGCATTCTACGCCAAGCCAAAGTGCCCCCCAGTGTGTAGGAGTCTAGGTGAACGCATTCAGAAAGGTTGCGGGTCCCAATTCAAGGTTTAAACTTTAAGTGGCAACTTCGAGGCTGATTTCGATGGGCTCCACATGAAGGTCATGGGCTGTAACCTGCACAGATGCGTAGGTTGTAGAATTATCTTCGAAATGAAACCAGAATCGCTCAATTCTGATGTCAAACAAAGAAGATATCGTGATTTTAGTCGGATTAAAAAGTACAGGGGCTTTTCTGCAAATTATCATAAATTAAGGATTTAATGGGTGAATTATCATAAATTATATCGATTGGATTTCATTTGGCTATATCTTGATCATCTGACATCCAAATCAGGCGATTCAAACTCTAGTGTGCTCTATTGTCTGTCCTCTTCAAAGTGGATGTGGAAAATCCGGGATAAAGGCCGGCGAAAGATCTCATGTAGAACTACAAGCTGATATGCCCGTTTAAAGTTCACTTCATCATAACTTGCTCATCCGACGTCCAAATCAGGCAATTCAATTGTCAGTGTGCTCTATTGTCCGTCCTCTTCAAAGTGGACTAGAAAATCTAGGACAGAGGCCGTCGAAAGATCCCATGCAGAGTTGCAAGCGGAATTATCGTAAATTGGATAGTTTAAACTTTAGTTCTTCATATTTTGATCATCCAACATCCAAATCAGGTGATTCAAATGCCAGTGTTCTCCATTTTCGATACTCTTCAAAGTGGACATGAAAAGTCTAAGACAGAGGTCGCCGAAGAATTTCATGTAGAGCTGTAAGCCGAAATGGCTCATAAAATGACAAAAAGAGAGAGAGAAGTCAGTCTTAGTCCAAACTGGCTTAATCCAAGTCAGTCCAACCCAGTCAACCTCGAACAGTCTTGCTTAACCCAGTTCAGGCCAGTCCAGACCAAAACGGTTCAACCCATGTGCATTGTTCTTTATATATATATATATATATATATATATAATTTGGACCCAAAGAGAGAGAGAGAGAGAGAGAGAGAGAGAGAGAGAGTAAAGCACCGTACCCAAACACCCCCACCTACACAAACCACCCATATCGGCCATCCCTTACACCTGCCACCATTACCTACCTACCCAAGCAACCGTCACCACCACCTTACCCATGCAGCACCAGCCACTCCATCTCCCCATAATTGACAACTCACAACTCTCTCACCTGCTGCCCCATGCAAACCACCTACCCAGCCGAACCATCCCTTCTCCCATTGCCAACCGTAGCCACCTCCACCATTCCCTGTACAACAACCACTCCTTTGATTGACACCCCATCCCATCACCCCCATGCCCAGCCGTAGCCCCAATCTCCCATGCAGCCCACACCATACCACTTGAGCCCAACTCCAAGACCCCCACCTTCACCTTCTTCCCTCCATTCGACAACTAACCACCCACAATCTATGGAACCCAAACCCATGCTCCCATAATCGACCACCTTACCCTGTCCAACTCCATCGCTGACTTGCCCATGCTACCTACCTTCTTGGGGAGAAGAGAATAGGAGAGAGAACGGAGAGATAAAAGGGGAGGAGACCTCCTAAGAAAGAGGTTGGTTTTTCTGCTGTTTGTTGGGAGTGAAAAGAAAAGAGAGAAGGGAGGTGGTTGTTTTCAGCCATGAGAGTTAGAGAGAGGGAGCAGAGTGGACAGATCAGACAAGGACGAAGAAGAGAGGAAGAAGAGGAAAATAAGAAGAAGCAGAGGAGGGAGAGAGGTATCGGGGAAGAGGTAGACCCACCTGTTGGTCCTTAGTTTTATTTTTATTTAGTTTTTTGTTGTTGTTTACCTGCAAACCATCTTCACTACCCACACATACCATCATCACCACCTTCGACCTGTGCAACTCTTTTCCACCAAACTTACCACTTCCATTACCACAGACTTGCAATCTCCAAACACCACCCATCGTACTTGTTGAAAAATTAATTATAGAATTGAAGATGAAAACAAAAGATAGTAGTGCCTAATTTTATACAGAAATCTCTCCATGCTGTCTTTAAGGTGATTATTGCCCACCCTATAATGTTGCAGGGATTTTGGTAATTTATCTCTAGGATTCAATTTGCATCCAAGGAATTGTAGACAGTACTCCTGAAATTCCCTGTGGAGAATTTCTCTTGAAGTTGAAGAGTTTTTGTTAATTTTTAAAAGAGAAGAATAATTGTAAATTTTGCCTCGTGCAGTATTCCTCTATTTCAGTTTTCTGGAACCCTTTCAAACGCAACTGTTGGAAATTTTATTCAAATTTTAACAGTCACAACTATTGAATTCTAATAGTTACAATCTAACGGACATATTTGTTTGTGTCAAGAATAAGAACGAAACATATTCAAATTCAAAATTGTCAACACATCTCATGGGAACGGTTCATGCCAATTAAAGTAACCATGCAACCGTTCCCTATAATCAAGGTTTCATTCGGTTCATGCCAACTCAAGTAACCATGCAACCGTTCCCTATAATCAAGGAATTCTACTTCAAACAAACCAAGAGGTTTATGCACACGTGGATAGCAATGATCTCAAAGCATCCAAGAGTTTGAGTTATTGTATAACTTTATCACATGTAACATAATTGTTTTTCAGATTTATAAATATAAATAAAATAATAATTAAAGACGTAATTAATTAATATAATTACGAATTTAATTAAATCACTCTCAAACTCTCTTTACCACACTTAACATATTATCTATCAAAACCAAGATTTCCAATAGTAACTCCCCACAACCACCTTGCGGCAGCCACCACCCCAACACACCTGAACACCCTACTGCACCATTACCCGATTCCAACACCTCCTGCACTCTCACCTCCTTACACCCACTACAACCCTCTGATCCCCTACACTCACTACCACAAACCCTCTCATTATCAGCCATTAATCCACCATATCAACCATTGATCCATTGTATCACCACCACCATTGATGCATTGCATCATTACCACAATTGCATCATCACCACCATTGATTACTCTCATCTTCACACCATTCGATCTATAATCCCCACCATTCGATCATCATCTATACTGTCTGATCTATAATCTCCACCATCCGATCATCATCTGCACCGTCTAATCTGTAATCCCCACCATACGATCATCATCTATACTATCTGATCTACAATCCCCACCATCCGATCATCATCTACACCATCTAATCTTATCACCATGCAATCCCCACCATCCGATTATCATCTTCACCATCTAATCTTATCACCATGCGATCCCCACCGTATGATCATTATCTACACCATCCAATCATCATCACCTTTGATCTACACCATATGATCATCACCACCTTTGATCCACATTGTTTGATCTGCAATCCTCACCATTCGATCTTCATCTACACCATTTGATCTTATCACCATGCAATCCCCACCATCCAATCATCATCAACACCATCTGATCTTATCACCATGCAATCCCCACCATCTGATCATCATCTACACCGTCAGATCTGCCCATCACACTGTCTAATCATCATCTACACCTAATTTGCAGCTCACACGCTCACATATCTTCATGTTTTAGAATGCTCACATGCTTACTATATTTAAGATGCTTACATGCCTATTTTGGAAGGCTCACATTGGATGTTTACTATCATATTTGGATGCTCACTCTGACTATCATATTTGGATGCACAATATCACTGCCATATTTGAACTAATTCGCATGCCATTGCTATATTTGGAATGACTCAAATGTTGTATTTGTTGTATTTGGAATGCCCACATGCCATATTGGATGTTTACTGTCATATTTGCATGCTATATTTATATACACTGCTAGAGGACATGTCTAGGTGTGGGCACATGCATGTAGGCAGCCACATTCATGGGAAGGGTAAAAATAAAAAATGATAAAAATCTTAATCAAGAAACATGAGGCCTAACCCAACACAATCCAGAATTAGGATTTTAGGTAAAGGTAGTTCTAGCACGATCCCTACCCCTCAGCTTATTTCCCTTATGGTGCAAAAACCTAGATACGTGTGATGTGAAGCCATTAATCATTTAGGATCATTTCTTGGTCCCACAGGACTATCTTTTTTCAACCATATGGGTCACCCAATCAATGAGTTCTGAACTACGCAGATCCTAATTCTTAGGGCAAACCATAAGATACATAGCCAGTTTTAGGATATCCTTTTATCATGGGTTGTACCGGCCTGATTTAGTCTCATTGTCATAGGTTATATCGGCCTGATTCAGTCTCATTGTCATAGGTTGTATCGGCCTGATTCGGTATCTTTGTTATAGGTTGTGTTGGCCTGATTGGGTATCATTCCCATAGGTTATACCAGTTTGATTCGGTATCCTTGTTATAGGTTTTACCGGCCTGATTTGGTATCATTCCCATAGGTTGTACCGACCTGATTTGGTTTCATTGTCATAGGTTATATCGGTCTGATTCGATATCTTTGTTATGGGTTGTACCGGTCTGATTTGGTCTCATTGTCATAGGTTATATCGGCCTGATCCAGTGTCTTTGTCATAGGTTGTGCCGGCCTGATTCAGTATTCATTGCCATAGGCTCTACCGGTTTGATTCAGTATCATCATTGTTCCCCTAACAATGAACTACATTGTACCTGATTTTCAAGACCTCTGGAATACATAGGCAATTTGGAGGACTCTCCATGTACGGTACTCTTAGTTTGT
Organism: Protea cynaroides; assembly: GCA_028583415.1. Classification (NCBI taxonomy): domain Eukaryota; kingdom Viridiplantae; phylum Streptophyta; class Magnoliopsida; order Proteales; family Proteaceae; genus Protea; species Protea cynaroides. Next base: position 26,307,568 of record CM053269.1, read on the forward strand.
ATGGACTATCCAGCTTCAATCTCATCCATACATCAAGCATAAATCTCAACTTGAACATTGAATCTAATAAAGCTCAAGCATAAATCACATCCATAAGTTTTAATAACAATCTTTTTTTAACTACGTTTTGGACTTGATTTCCAGGATGGAATACGTAGGCAATTTGAGATGGACGTCTCAAATTCAGTCCATTACCGAACCATCTTTGGTTCGATTCTTTGTATATTAATGTTTATTTATTTTAGAACATGCTTGGCTGAACCTAGGTTAGAAGAACTTAGTAACTTAGCATAAGATCCCGCATGAGCCCTAATTATCCATTGACCATGAATAGTCAGAACATAGAGTTTAAGAAAAGTAGAATCATATAGGAGGTCGATTTTTAGATCAGACAGTTTTGGGTGCCTAACACCTTCCCAAACTATACCTTGAACGCTTACCCGTTCTCTGATAGACCAAAGTCGATATGTTGGGTCATGAGTTAATAGAAGTCTTATCTTATGATGAGACTATATTTGAGGTCCTACACCTTAATCTAGGTGGCGACTCTAAATCATTGTTGTCCATCAGCATGGGTAGACAGGATCAAAGGCGAAGTCGATGATCTTTATTTTCTTAGGAAAACCCGAGGGCATTTTGAAAGATCCTCAACCATTGTCCTCACAAATACAAATCATAAGGAAGTAATTAATGAACATAAAAATAAAATAGATTTTATGAGGATAATTGAATGAATTTATGAACATATTTGATTTTATGAACATCAATTCCACTAAATTGGTATTGTCATTATAATAAAATCTAATGATCCACATTATACAATGTAATGAAATCTAACGAATACACCTTTATAAATACATACACGTCTATTATATATTACACTATTAATTATAAATTAAATATTATTCTAATGTCATTTGTATATTATGCAGGTGTGATAATTGATTGATGTTGTGAAATAGGAACACCAAATATTAAAAATTAACATCTGAATTTTTTTTCCAAAATTTTTTTAAACAAAAAAATAATTTCCAAACCGATTCGAATTTGAATTTTATTTTAAGTCCGATTTTTTACAGCATCTTTGATCGAATTCTTAAATTATCAAAATGAGTCATCTCGAAAATTATTCTCCTTCTGAATAATTCCCGAATCCAAATTAAATAACTATGGTTCGGTACATTAATATTTATCCTTTTTTATATGACACATTAATACAATAACTATAATTAAAATTACACTTACCTGACTGAAGCTGGCGGGACTAATGCATGCACAACCAGGAAACGTTAGAAAATTCCATAAACAAAATGTCGACAAAAATGAGGTGCAGACAACTACCCAGATAATTAATTATAATTATTAATCCACTAGGTAATTCATCAACTCATGTGAAGTACACACGTGATACTGGTAGGCCCCACAGTCATAGCAGTAGGATTTTGCTCGCATGCATTTACCAATTGATGCTCCCAGCAACCAGTGGGTGCAAAATTGCAGGTAGTTTTCCTACATTTTGCCCATTGTTCTATCCTCATTGAGCTTCCATGCCCTTATGTGTGGGTCATCTACATACAATAATCAATTCCAACATTTTAGGGTGAAGTGTAAAAATAGGAGTTTGGAATCTTTATAGACAATGCTGGCTCAAAATCCATGGTGTCACAAGTAGTAAAACCTATCGTAGAACAAAATCCAAAATAGTCTAGGATTTTGGGTGCGGGTCTTACATACGGAGTCATTATAATCCAGTGAGGCTTCATTGAACTCTACACTATAAGTACCTGTGAGACTTAATTATGATATGTACAAGACCCCATACAAGTGGTCTTTATAGCCAAAAAGGAGTGGGAGAACAAAGGGGAGAAAGTAAGGAAAAACCTTGTAAATATAGCCCACCGGATGACCCCCACAGGATCAGCCCTCAGCCTCTACTGGTTACACCATAAGCCAATAAGATCAACTGGTAGCTTCTAGAAGGATTTTGTAAAGAATCTCAGGTACTATGGGATGAACATCAACTGGTAGGTTCTAAATAGCAATACTGTTTAAACAAATGTGGGATCCACTTGTGTCCTTTGACATTACCATATTGATGCCCTATGGCACCTAATCAATCCAGTGGGACCCCATAACCAGATTGGGAAGTTCCTATGAACACACCTCCAATAGGTGGAATTAATCAGTTCCAACTAGTTGGGATCGAACTAGGCAAACAAGCCACAGTCAAGGAGACCTATAAATCGAGGTGAGGGCATGAGCCCTCATTTATTTCTTCCCAATTTCGAAATAGGAAAGAGAAGAGAGAGATTAAAAGAAGAAAGGAGAAAAGGAATGGAAGTGGGGTTTGAGCTGGGATTCCTCCATTCACCTTAGTGATCATTAATTGAAGCTACTCTAAGCTTCTATAGTCCCACAAGGTAGATTTCCTATCCCCAAATGCAAGAATTTCTCCCCTCAATCCTCTAATGAAGGTAAGGGCCTATAAATTAAAGCTTGGAGCTTGGGGACTCATGCCCTAGCCTCAATTAGCTTGGGGGATACTCTTCCCTGGCTATGGGAACCTGGATACTAAGAAGTCCTAGGTTTCCAAGGCAAAATAGGAAACCATAGCTTGGGATTCAAGGGGTTAATGATGTTAGATATACCCAACAGCCTATAGATTGATCACTTGTTGCTTTCCACCATGTTGGGAAGTCATAGATACAATTACAATGAAATCTCAACAAGGTTGAGCTGCGAACCAACTACTCGAGCATCCATCGGATGCATCTACCGACTGCACAACTTGCATCTGGTGAATGATTCAAAGGATACTTACTAGTTGATCACAAGAAGTCCTACCGGATGATCCTACAGGTTTGCAATCCTGCAACCAGTGGCGTCGACCAATGGCCAGAAGGTTTCAAACAGAACTCTCAAGTGCCATCGAATGCACCCACAACTGAACCCATCAACCAGTAGTCTGTAACTGTTGGGGGTATTTCATACTGAAATGCCCTAAAACTTTAGGGACTTTGTGAGGACAATGATGGAAAACCATCATTCTCCTCGGGATAAATATAAATGTGTATCAATGAAGATCAATGTTTTGTCGGAGTCGCTACCTAGATTAAGGCCTAGGACCTCTAAAAATGTAGCCTCACCCTAAGTTAAGACTTCTATTGACTCATAACCCAATGTATCAGTTCTTTGGTCTACAAAAGATCGGGTAAGTATTCAAGGTACGGTTATGGGAAGGTGTTAGGCACCCAAATCACCCGATCAATATCGGCCTCCTAAACTTTCCTTAAACTCTAATTTTGACTGTGCTTGGTCAACTGGATAAATATGGTTCAATGGGGGATGTCCTAAACTAAATTGCTGAGTTCTGCTAACTTAGGGTTCAGCCAAACATGTCTTAAAGCAAATAAACAAGCAATCTAATGTACAATACTATACAGTGAATCGGACCAAATGATGGTTCGGTCTTGGACTGAATCTGAGACGTGTAAGACATCTCAAATTGCCTACGTATCTCAATCCTGGCAATCAAGTCCAAAACATAGTTCGAAATGGGTTTTATGATTAAAGATTATGGAAGTAGTTTATGCACGTGCTTCAATTAGATTCTTTGTTCAAGTTGAAGTTTATGCTGGATGAATGATTGATGGGTGGCTTCGTATTATATTTGGGACTCCCAAATTGCCTACGTATTCTAGGGTTTGCCCTAGAAATCAGGTATGACGTAGTTCGAAATCTGTGATGGTGTTCTTTAAGCTTCTAGGGTTCCCTTTCCCTTTCTGTTCTTTCCATTTGTGTTTTTCCTCTATCTACTTTATTCTTTATTTGTTCTGTTCTATTCTGTTCATTATTGTTCTGTTATGTTCTTTTAGGTTTCTAGGGTTGCATATCCCTATTGTTCTGTTCTCTTCATTTTTGTTCTTTCTTTATCTATTCTGCTCTTTATTTGTTATGTTCTATTCTTTAATTGTTCTGTTCTTTTCTTTTAGGTTTCTAGGGTTGTCTATCCCTTTCTGTTATTTCCATTTGTATTCTTCGTTTATCTTTTTTGTTCTTTATTTGTCCTGTTTTGTAATTTTAGGTTTCTAGGGTTGCTTATCCCTATTGTTCTATTCTTTAGGTTTACCAATGTTGCCTATCCCTATTTGTTCTATTCTTTCCATTTTTTTAGGGTTTCTTATCCTATTCATTCTGTTATTTCCAATTTTTAGGGATCTCCTACCCTAATTACTATTCTTTTCAATTTTTAGGGTTTCCTTCACTAATTATTGTGTTCTTTCCAATTTTTCACTCTAAACATGACAATAGCAAGCAAATCAAATATGGCAATAACAAACAGATTAAATATGGAAGCATGCATAAATATAACAGTGTAAATAATCCAAACATAGCAATGTGCTCAAATGTAGCAATGTAAACAATCCAAATATGGCAAGCCTGTGAGTGTATGTAGCCAAACATAGCAGTGAGCATGTAAAATAGACAGACATGACAATGAGCAATCCTAACATGACAGTGTGATCATTCCAATCATCACAGTGTATGCATGTGAGCATCTAAAATATAGCATGTGAACAATATAGCATCAAATATGGCATGTGAATAGTCTAATACAATATTTGAGAGCATTCCAAATATAACAATTGGCATGTGAGAGTATTAATTAAGCATCGATCATCAACAATGTGACCAAGATGATATTTGATTGACTACTCAAACTTGATGTAATCGATCATCATCAATGTGATCAAGATCATATTTGATCGATGGTTCATATTAATTCAACATATTCATGAGATCAATCCAACCATTCACATTCATCTAAAATCATATCTAATGGCCATATTAAAATTCACATTAAAAATTCTACATCAATGACCCATATTAATCATCTTAAATTTCAAGCCAATGGGATCAATTTCATAAAAATTCCAAGCATATTCGGATCAATTTTGATCACATGAAATTTCAACATATTCGGATCAATTTTAATCACATGAAATTCAAGCATTATTCAGATCAATTTTAAATCATGAAATTCCAAACACCCTCGGATCCATTTTAACTCATGAAATTTCAATCACACTTGAATCAATTTTACTCACATGAAACTCCAACACATGGCTAGACAATTGTATGCTTGAGTTCTCGGTGGTCTGGGAGATTGCTGTTGGGAATAGGAGAGTGCTACGGCTAGACTGATGACCAAGGCTAGGATGGATCAGTGGGGGATTGAGTGATCACATGTGGGGCTGCTAGGTGTCAAGGTGTGTGTGGACAAGTGGACTGGTAGGTGAGCAGCAAGGTGTCGTGGTTGGGTGTGAAGAGTGGATAGATGGAAGATCATGTGGACTATCGGAAAGTAGAGTGGCTCACGGTGGACAGCAAGGTGTGTTGGTGTTGGAGGTAAGGATAGATGTTGGTTGGACTACCGCATGGTGTTGTAGAACAGGATCATGAGGTGTTACGTGATGAAGGTAATCAGGGAGCAGCAGGTGTATAGATTGGTTGTTGGAAAATCAGGAATGGAGGTGGTTTGCTTAGGCAGTTTGCTGACAGGAGCAGGTCGGCGATCAGATGAGTTGATGAGGGTGGATGTGCTGGAAGTTGGGTTGGTGGCTGGGTGAGATGAAGTTGTACTGGCTACGGTAATGGTTGAGGTATGGAGGTAGGACAGCAGCAATCAATGGCTAATGAGTTTTGGTGTCAATGTGCATGACAATTTGGTAGAGGGGAGATGGACATGTGGTGGGATTAAATGGTGATTGGTTCAGGTATACTATGGGATTTTGGGTTGGTTACCGATCTGGTGAGATGTTGGTACTGTAAGATGGATATAACAGTGGGAATGAAGGTAGCATATAAGGGTGCATTCGGTGGGGGTATTGACAGTAATGGAGGTGCATGATGATGTGAGTGTTGTGCAGAAAAGGGATTCAGGTAAACAGATTGGGTTGCGGGTTTGATAGGAGGGTATATGGAGATGTGCAGATGGCTCTTGGGTGGTTTGTGGCGGCATGACTGGGTGTACAAGTGGCAGTCAGTGGAATGGTTTGAATATGGATTGTTAAGTGGAAGGCTAGGTGTCCATCACGGGTGTTGGAGATTTGTGGCAAGGAGGACAGAAGGTCAAGGAAGAGGATCTTGCAGAAGTCGGGTTTTATCGAGGTGGAAGTGGTAGGCTAGCCGTAGGGGTGGGGTGCTGATCAAACGACTGATCAATGGTATTGTAGGAATGGTCTGATGCTGAGATCAAAGGTGTATGGGAGTGGTTTTGAAGATGTGGTGATCTGGTTGGTGGGTTAATAGAGTGTCGACCAGGTGAGGTGAACAGATTCAGCAGGAGGTTGCGATTGCAGGTGGAGGGTGGCGGTGGTCTATGAGATTGTTGTGGTGTATATCATGTGGGATGTGGGGTTCCAAAGGTTACAGGTGTCGTAGGTGGTGAATGTAGGTGAGGTGTTGATGAATGTGGAGGGAAATCTTGGTTGGGTATTCGGTGAGCTTAGGGATGAATTGGGAAGTGTGGCAGCAAGGGCCATGACAGCTGTTGGGGGATCACGGTTATTGGTAGTGGAGTGATGGTAAACAGATTACATATGGACTGGGTTGCTGCAGAGGGGTGATAACCAGGTGTTGTGTGTATTGATTTGTGGATGATAGGTGTCGATCTGATGGTGGATCTGGGTAACAAGATGGGAGTTATAGGGTTTGGTTCAGGGATAATGGAGGTAAGGAAGTGGGTAACAGGTTTGGTGATCAAGTGGGTGGCTGCGGTGGTGATAGGTGTGCACAGAATAAACCATAGATAAAAAGGAAGGAGACAGAGCTTACCTGGTCTTCCTCTTCCTCTGATCTTCCTCTTCCTCTGATCTTCCTCTTCTTCCTCGATCAGCAATTCTGCTGCTCCTCTTGATCTTCTCTTCTTTGTCCAGCTCCTTCTCCGCCTGTGTCTCTCCCTCTCTCTCAACCGCTCTCTTCTCTCAATCTTCCCCGCTCTCTCTAAATCGCCTTCCCTTTCCTGATCTGGTTTTTTCCTCTTTTTTCAGATCTCTTCTTCTCTTTTCCTCACCGCCCTCTCTTTTTTCTCCTGTTTCTCAATCTTTCCTTTTTCTCCCACTACTTAATCTTTCCTTTTTCTCCCGCTTCTCATTCTCTCTCGATCTCAATTACCTTATTTTCTTTCCATCCCCGCTAAACCGATACCCAGTAGATCTCATTCTCCTCTCTCTCCTTGCAAAGGATACCGCTGCACAATATTCTCCCCCGTCTATCTATCCTCCTCTGCTTCTTCCCTTTTTTACTTCTTTCTCTTTTCTTTTCTCTGGTCCTGCCGCTGAGCTGCTTCTTTCCATTCTTTTAAAATTCTAAATAAGATCTATAGCAGCTGTCTTTACTTCCTCTGATAGCCTCCTCTCTCTCTCTCTCTAGGAAACCCGCAACTACCTTCTTTGAGTTCTTTCCAAACCAAACCAAGATCTCTCACTCTTCTTAGTAACCTGAGGCCAATCTTAGATTTCTTTCCTAGTTTGCCTCCCACTCTCGGATTCTCATTTCTTTACAAATATATATATATATATATATATATATATATATATATATATATATATATATATATATATATATATATATATATATTATATAATATATATGGTACTATGCACATGAGTCAAATCGGTTTGGTCTAGACTGGTCTGAGCTGGACTGGTCGAGGTTGACTAGGCCGGACTCATATGGTTGAGTTGGTTTGGGCTGAGACTGGCTTTTCTATCTCTCTATCATTTCATGAGCCATTCTAGCTGTAATTCAAGATGGAATCTTTGGATGACCCTCGTCCCAGATTTTTCACGTCCACTTTGTAGAGCATAAAAAATGAAGAATAATAGCGCTTGAATCATCGGATTTGGACATAGGACGGCCAAGATATGATGATTTGAAATTCAATTAATCCAACTTACGATAATTTGCATGATAGCCCCCCCTGGGATTTTAATATTATTTTCAAAAAACCCCTTGTACGTATCATCTGACTAAAATGACCATATCTTCTTCATTTGATATCGAAATTAAACAATTCTGGTCTCATTTCAAAAGTAATCCCATGACCTATGCATCCACGTAGATTACAGCCCATGACCTTGTTGTGGGACCCACTGAAAATGGCCTCAAAGTCTTAGCTAAAAATTTAAACTATCACTCACCTTTCTTCCTTTGTTGTCCACACACCAGTAGGACTTTGTTCGATTGTGATGGCAAAATTGGGGTGCTTACAAACTTTTAGAAATCTCATACTTACCATTAATTAATCAAATTGAACATGCATGTTTAGGTTAACCTTTTTGGGTAATTTTCCAGGGGGCACTCTCAAGCTATTTGAGTTCCATTTCTAGTACTGTCAAGATGAGTGGGTTGGTGTAAGACCCGTACTCCACTAATCAGGTCTAACATGGGTTAACATGTCATGACAAGTCTTCCCATCATAACCGGACCCGAAGAGATGGTCGGATGACAGGCCATGCATTCAAGGTACGAAATGGACAACTTTAACCTTGTCTGGTTTGACTGGTTGAGGATGTCTGGTCTGACTAGTTGAGGTTGTCCGGTCTCACGTATTATGTGACTGGACAAGTATAATTAAAGTCTGAGTTAAGGAAAGTTTCATAGTTTGCTTAGACTACTCTTCTAATCAAGAGAGGACACTAATTAGGACACTACCCCACCTATGTAAGATTTATTTTCCCACTCTCTCTCACTCTTTGGATCAACCACAAACCCTAAAAGCTTTGAAGAGGATTTGAGGGAGAGCTATGGAGAAGAAGAGGCTGTGAGAAGAAGACTGAGAACTCATTGTCGAATTTCTATCAACGTCACCAAGAAACCAATGGTAAGTTATCTATCATTGTAGATAGGTTAGACTTTGTCTATGAAGAGTTGAAACTCACCGCCATCAAAGACTTGTTGATGGATTCCAACACAATAAGAAAACATGTTGCCGAATTGGTTAACTGGATTCCATGAACAAGGGTATGAATAAGAACTAGAGTTTCAATGAAAAACCTAGCCTTAACATGTTCCCAACCATAGGACTATGTAAGAGGAACCCTAGAAAGAGTCGAAGCATCAACTCTGAGGAAAACACAGACAGGAGAACAACCTATAGGTTGTCCAGTTAGATTGACCGGTGGCACCTAGGGTGAGACCGGTCACAGCTCCAAACACTCTCAGGAAGTGTCTCAGAGTTGACCGGATTGATGTCTAGTGGGACATTATGCCACACCAGACATGCGATCAGACAATGTTCGAAGTAACTGTTTGCCAGTCCGAACAGTGAATCCGATCAATGTAATTTTGTCAGAATTAAACCTAATTAAATCCTAATGTTTGTCTAGGATCTATAATCAAGTCAAGTTAGTTTTCAAGGTCTTGAGAAGAGTCAACATTACTCAACAGGTGAGGAACAATATCCCAAACTAATTAGTTAAGAAACTACCTTGTATGATGATGATTTGCTTGTACTGTGCATATAACATGTCATCCAATATCTGTTATTATTGTTCATGTATATTTATTCTCTTGTTATGATGTAATTGAAGATAGGCATGTGTTTGTGTGTGGTTGGTGTGTTGGGTGGAGAGAGGTCGGAGCCTTAAACCATTCACTGCACTGACATCGTCTTATCGTCGTTACCTTGTCGTGCTTAGTACATTGTAGAGTATCAGGGGGAGTGTTGGCGGTGTTGGCCATAGCTTTACCGTTCTATCTCTGTTTAGTATTGAAGGATACTAGGGTAGAGCTTTGGATAGAATTTTGATGACATCTTGGATTGGTTAGTGACGAACCCAGTTTACAAGCCTTCGCCAGTAAGGGTGTACATACTAGTACGGGATAGGGTATCAGGGGGTGTTAACGGTTTGGTTGTAGCTTGCTGTTGGACTCTAGCTCTATCTCTATCTTGTAGTGAGTGTTATAGGGTGATAGTGGTTTTGGTTAGTGCCTGATCATTGGGTGTGCTCACACTCTCATGTATGAAGGTGTGGTTATAGTCTATCCTTACCATAGCACATTGCAAACATTACCAGACCCAATGATTGAATGTTATCTCATGCATATTTTCTGCTGCATGTTTTGTTTCTCACTGAGCTAAGTTGTGAGCTCATCCTACGTATACATGTCCTTTTTAGTTTCTGATGATGCAGGTTATACTGTGGATGACTACATCAATGCACATTTTATTGGAAGAGTAGCAGCTATGGATATGCAGATGATGGAGAATGAGCATGACTCGTCATGCGAGTATCTCTATTGTGTTTACCTTTAGGGTTTATTTTCATATTTGGATTATGAACTTGTAATGAGATATTTATTTATGTTGTGGTTATTGAGATAATTGGATTAATTATTATTTTTCACACTAATTCTCAGTTCATTTATAAAGACTTTCGCTGATTATTTATATATTTTGATTTTGGTTCAATGTATGATTTGATGGTTGACACGGTTTTTTTGTGATCCTGACTTGAGCCATTGGTTTATTGACAGTTCATTCACAATTCTGATTCCACCAGAATTGGGGTGTGACAGTTGGACCTAGTTTATTTTGAGAATGTTTATGTCACATGAGATCATGCCTTACTATGCTTGAGTGTTTAATTACATGTCATCAAATTTACTACCATGCCACTATCATGCATTGCATTATAAAAATTGCTTATCGTCTATCTCATTGAATTATGAATTGTGTGGATTGTTGGGACGTTTACTTAGCTTGTGTAGCATCCAATGTGGCCGAAGGAGTTTTGATGCCGTGACAACAATGTGAGCCTTGTATTCCTAATAGTACACTTGTGGGAATGCAGTGTGGCCCATAGGAGATTTCGACACCATGATTCCCTTAGATGATGACATGTAAAGATGTTCTCATGTGACTGCACCCTTCCAACATGGGGTTATGTGTTAGTATCGCCCCAACTATGAAAGGGTATGGCCGTGGGCATGGTACCTTCCTTCGTGACCATTAAACTGTTGGTCCTGAGGGTGATACATCCCACGGCATGCAAAGGTGTATTTTCTCACATTAGGGGTATATCAGCTATGTATCCAATAATACCCCCCCCCCCCCTTTCGTGCTGAGGTTTACCTTTTAAAGTTTGGGAATGAGGTCTCGAGCCAACTAATGTGTTCGGATTGAGATGCCAGAAAGGGGCCTACATTTAGGTTGAGTAAATATAGCCCAACGGACTGAGGCTATGCTGAATCCATCCCTGCAGTGAGGGTTTCTGTTCCTATAGGTTGGGCAATACCCAAGAGGCTATTATAGTTCACACTAACCTGGCCTAATTAAATTATGCATTTATCATTATCTACTAGTTTGCATGTTCCCAATCCCCTCGTTGAGCATGGTGAAGCTCATCCCCACATGCGTGTTTGTTTTTAAATGTTGGTGCATGAGATTATGTAGCTAACTATCTTGAAGCTTCATACGTTGTAGACGACTATAGCATGGTTGCGGAGGAGCTAGCCTCTAAGGCATATGCCTTCACATGTACATGTGACAATTGTGCCTACGATGGTCAGGTGTGATTTTTGAGACCTCGTTATTTGACCAAGTGTCCACTACTGATGTATTTATGAACAATCGTATTTGCGGTGAAGATTCTGTTGTGTGGAGTTATGGTGGTCTGGTGTACGAAACATTCATACATGCTCATGCACCATAATCCTAATCAATAGTTAATGGTTAATGGAATGAATTATAAATCGACACACCATCGTTTCTTGAATCAGCAGTCCATATCAAAGTGTTACACTTTAGTCAGAGATGCATTTGATGCTCTCACTAAGTTGCGTATTGGCAGGCATATGGTTTTTTAGGTGTGCCGCGATTTACTTGACCAGATAATGACTCCATATGTTGCATACACTTTTGCACAATGAATAGATTATGTTTTGTCGAATATGATTTAAATACATAAATAACTAAAATTATACGATCTCTCCCAAAATGGAACTAAACATAATATCCAACTATACAGATGAATAATACTGAATGATATGATGGGTTTACTTCGTGAGATCAGGGAGGCTCAGTGTGCGATGGATTCGAGGGTGGGAGAGCTTCTAGATGCTCAGCGTGCGTTTGATCAGTGGATGACTGCATTGACGGCTAGTCTCCAGACGACCCAGACTCTGGTAGCTTGGTTGACTAGAGTCTATGCTGAGGATTATGACAGAGACCGCGAGGCACCGCCTCTCGCATCACCTCCAGCTTCATGATGTATTTTTCTTTCCTTTTGTATTACAGAGTAACTGTCCGTATTGTGGACTGTAATTTGTTTTAGATATGTACAGAAACTTGCTTTGGTTTAACATGTATATATGTTTGTCTTTCACTCGAATGTATATGAACTTGTTTCTCATTTAATAGATGCATTATTCTCTTTCTAAATTTTGTCTCAAACAATACAGGTGCTTATAGTGTTTTATTATTACAGCTTTTAAATTTTATCCTATCTCAGTTCACGAACTTTTGTGGTAGTATACTGGTTTAAAAGACAGGGCCTGAGAGCTCTGATACCAAGTTGTCACACCCCAATTCTGTACTATTCAGAACGGTGTGATGAACCGCTAATAAACCAACGGTTCAACCAGGATCTCAAATAGGCTATGTCCATTAGCTTAAACCATACACATCCACAATCATAATCAGAATAAATACACAATAGCGGAAGTATTAATATTAAATGAACTGAAAATCTAAATGTGATGATCATAAATAAAATATCAAATTATGTTGTATCAACCGAGACATAAATAAATAAAATATCAAATTACATTTCCTTAATGGTTCAAATAAAAAAATCTAATAAAAAACGCATGAGTTGCACTCGCATGATGAGTCATGCGTCTCCACTATATCTTCAGCATCCATTGCAACAACGTGCCCGTATGCGGGAGCATTCATATAATCTTCCACAGTCGTACTTGCATCATCAACTAAAAATATTTGAATTTGAAAGGGTGAGCACACATCACGGCTCAGTGAGCAAACAAAACAACGCAACAAACATATGCATGCATTCAATTCATATCTGTGGTCTGGTATATAAGTTTTCAATGTGCTATAAAAAGGTTTGGAGGCCGCCACACCTCTATACACGAGTGTGTGGAACCGCTTAATGGATCAAACACCATTGCCGCCCCCACATGCACCCACCATGGGATAGAGATAGAGCTAAAGTGCTTAGGACCGCACCGCATCACACTTCCCCTGATGCTCTACCTATACCAACACGTAAGCCCCTATTGGCGAGGGCTTGCAAACTGGGCTCGCAACTAACCAATCCTAATGTCAAATAGTGTATCCAAGGCCTCACCCCAGTATCCCTCAATACGTCCATAAAGATAGAGCTAAGGCCCCCCGGCAGAGTCAAAGACTACACGGTCCGAGACCACCTCCCCTGATGCCCTACGACGTAATAGTTCTGCTAAGGTAATGGCGATACGACAATGTTAGTGGATAAGACTTGAGTAGAGATAGGGCTAAAGTGCTTAGGACCGTACCGCATCACACTTCCCCTGATGCCCCACTCGCATCAAGTACACTAACCACACACAAACATTTACATGCCTATTCTGAGCATCATCATCAACATCATGTTGTAAATAAACAAAATTAAATATGCATGAACAATAATAATGGGAATAATAGATGACATGTGATATGTGCATTACAATCATACCATCATAGAATCATACATGGAATTGGACTCAATAAACAAAAACGATTTATTATTAGCCAATTAATTTAGGTCTTGTTCTCTCATCTTTGCTTGGGTATAGATCCTCTTTCAAGCTTTAAGACCTTTATATCAATAGAAAAACCTAACAAGTCGATAGATCTTAATTAGAATTAATTCCGATAGTTTTAAGCTTGTTGTAAAGCTAGGGTCGCAGGATGGGTCGCAGGATGGGTCACAGGTATCTGAGACCCCAAGGAATAGGGTCGATCATAGGGTCGGTTATCCATCGATCCTAGGTGTGACCATAGCTTCCCTGGACTTCCCGAGAGCTAGGGGTCGATCCTGTGGTCTGATAGGGTCGGTTACCAGTCGACCCTAAGTGCGACCAGATGTAACTTGAGTCGACTTTTCATCCTACAGTCCACTCTTTCATGTTTGGATCATTTGGCTTACTTTCATGGTCCATTCTATGATTGTTCTATGGCTTAAAACTCCAAGTTACTTCCTTTACTTTGATTACCATGATTCCCTCCATGGATTCCATTGTCCTCGCCCCCTTTATTAGCTTGGGGCCGTGTTTTTTGTCCCGGCAGAATTGGATTTCTTCGAGTTTTTCGGGTGGGCCGAGGGAAAGGATTGGAATCTTCCCATAGATTGATGATTTGGGTTTCTCCTAGATCCTACTCTCTTTATATACTATTCTAGGGTCTTACACAATTCATGGAGAATGTTTTCATACCTTAGACTTGCTGAATTCAGAGATTCCTCTAAAACTCTTCTCCTTAGCCTTCTTCTCCCACTTTCCTTCTCTTCCTTCTCTTCTCTTTCTCTCACTTTCAATTAGGGCTTCAAAAGGAGTAAAAGAGCCTAAGGGATGTCCAATTTATAGAGGAAAACCTCCCAAAATTCGTCCCAACGAGTTTAGGAAAGGTCCCCTTTGAATTAGGAAAGTTTCTTAATTTTCGGTTTCTGTCAGTTTGCCTAGGGTCGATCCTAGGGTCGCAGAATCCGTCAACCCTAGGGTCTCAAGTCATCCGACCCTAGGACTCAAAAGTCATGGGTTGGACCTTGCTGAGGTGGGGTCGACCCTACCTGTTCAGGCATGCGACCCTACCTTCCATTTTACTATTTTTGGGTCAATTTCGTACCTGGATTTTGTGATTTCCTTCACGCACTTGGTCCATGTGGTTCGATCATGATAGGTAGACCTTGTACAAGGTGGTAAGACCGGTTAGTTTGGTACGGGTCTTACACCATTCGTACCACCATTAAAGGTGTTAGGTGAAAAACCTAACTCATAGGGTTTGGGTTAGTCTCCATTAATGGTGGAACCACCACCATCAAGTTTTCAATCAACATAAATAGAAGGGAGGAGTGTGCACTAACCTTAATGGATGAGAGGATCAAGCTTGAGCTTGATAAAGCCAACCTTCCCTCCAACTCTCCAATATCTTCACCCAACCACCAATAGTCTAAAAGGAGACAAATGGCTATGGGCTCCCTATTTATAGAAACCTGAGGAGAGAGGGTGTTACACTCGTACACGAGCCGACGGCTAGAAACCGCATGACGCATCTACCGACTCATGCCACTGGTAGGGCTAAATTATTGCCCCATGATCCACTAATAGGGCCCTATGCTTTGGGTTACATGCTAGGCCCACCAAAGGCTTATTAATGTTACTCTATAACACGTGGTGTAGGTATTAAGACTCACCTATGATTTGGATACATCCATCGGGTCCGTGTCAGTGACGTCAGCTATCCGAGTGGGAAGACTTAACACAAGGAAAACCCAGGTCAGTAGAAGATTTCGGGTACAAGTCTTACAATGCCCCCAACATATAAGAATTCCATCCCCGAAGTTAGGGCGTACCTGGGTTTTCAAATAAATGTGGGTACTTCTCCAACATTTCGTTATCGCCTTCCCATGTGACTTCCTCAATGGCATAGTTGCGCTAATGAACCTTGACTTATGGGATGGAGCAGTGACGCAACTGTTGGACCTTCCTATCTAAAATGGCCACCAGCTCCACCGTACACGACAAATCTTGATCTATCTATGGAACCTTTGTACTCAATATGTGTGAAGGGTCATGAATGTACTTCTTAAGGAGAGAAATATAGAAGGTGTCATGAGTCTTAGACAGTGCTGGGAGTAATGCCAGCTGGTAGGCCACCTTTTCACTCTGCTTCAAGATCTCATACGGCCCGATGTATTTAGGACTAAGCTTTTTGTTCTTGTCGAAATGACGAAGGCCTCAATGTGGTGACACTTATTAGAAAACTTTGTCCCCAACTTCGAATTCCAGGTCCTTACGCCGAACATCTGCATAACTCTTCTGTCTGCTTTGAACGGCCTTTATTCTTTCTTTGCTCAAATCCACCTTATCACAGGTGTATTGTATAATATCTGGCCCCAATATTCTTCGCTCTCCTACTTTATTCCAGTACAAGGGACTCCTACATCACCCACCATACAACACTTCATATGGAGCAGCTGCTAGTATGGCTTAGAAGCTGTTATTGTAGGCGAATTCAATGAGGGATAGGTACTTGTCCCAACTGCCCTTGAAATCCAAGGCACAAGCTCGGAGCATATCCTCTATTATTTTTACTGTACATTCTGACTGCCCATCTGTCTCTGGGTGGAACATGGTGCTAAACCTCAATTGAGTTCCCATCACTTTTTGCAAGCTATCCCATAGCTTAGAGGTGAATATCAGGTCCTTGTCCGACACAATACTCACCGGTATCCCATGAAGTCTCACTATGTTGTCTACATTCAACTTGGCTAGCCTATCCATGGTGTATAGGGGGCGAACGACGATGAAACGGCCCACCTTAGTAAGGCGGTCCACAATCACCCAAACTATGTCAACTGAGTTAGGTGTCAATGGTAATCTTGTTACAAAATCCATGGTGATGTAGTCGCATTTCCACTATGGGACGGGCAATGGTTGAAGCAACCCGGGTGGTCTCTGATGGTGCTTCACCTGCTTACAAGTAAGGCATTTGTACACAAAATGGGCTACATCTGCCTTCATGCTTCTCCACCAAAACTCCTTCTTCAAATCCTAGTACCTCTTGGTGCTACCACGGTGTATAGTATAGGGAGAGGAGTGGGCTTATATCATGATAGCCTCTTTCAAGGGTTGTGCAGTTTCTAGTATGCATACTCTCCCCCGATACCTTATGATTCCCAGGCCGTCTACTGAAAAATTTGGATCTTGTTTCCCTTTCTCTAACTCCTATTTAAGGGTCTTCAAGTGTAAGACCCACACTCTATGAACCCGATCTAAACCTTTAATTCATGTCGTAACAGGTCTTCCAATCATCATCGGGCCAGACGGGACGAGTGGATGATGATCAAGTACGAAAAACGGACCTAAAATTATGATATTTTTCATACCGGTCTATGGTACCGGTCGATGGTACCGGTCAACCGGTATGTCTGTGCGGGCAGACTAGTTAGATCCAAAAACGGATCTCTACGGGTCCCACTTTCCAAATCTCGAGCCTAAGGACTTTCCTAACATAAGGAAACTTCTTAAACTCTATCCTAGTCTATTTAAGGACCTTAAACTTCCTTAGAACTCTTTCATTGATCCTCACAAACCTTAAAGAGGAGAAAGAGATCGGAGAAGGAGAAAGAGATAAGGAATGAGGGAGAAGAGCCGTCGTTTGCTGTTAGACGAAGAACACCATAATTGCGAACCAACGGTAAGTCCTTGAACCTTCCTCTAAGTTAAGCATTATAGATGATTAGTCATGAATTGATCAATACCATGCAAGGCGAGGTATTGATCTAAAACCCTTAAATTTTCCGTCAAACCCTAATATAGTCTATGAACCCTAGATTCGCATTCTAGGCTAAGGATCATCGAAACTAAAACTTGAATGGAACATGAAACAACCCTAATTCATTGCTCAGGCCTAGAATGCATAGGAGAAACCCTAGAACCAATAGGGGGTGACCGACGGAAGGCGAACACCGAGTTGATGGTCTTCCAGAGGCATATCGATCGACCATTGCGGTCGCACCATATGCGACAGGTACTGCGACAGGTACCTCTCGGAGACTGGTCTGTGGGGGACCGGTCGACCATGTCGTACCTTTTCCCACAGTGCTGCGATAGGTACTTGTGACCAATAAACACTGTGAGGGTTATATTTTGATCCAGTTGGTTTTTTGACCAATGTAAACCCTAAGAAACTAATTCTAATTCAACCCTAACATCATGTAGGACCTTGAGATAGCGAGTTTGGATTCTGTGACCCAGAGCAAGCTAGCAATCAAGCGTCAGGTAAGGGAATCAGACCTAAACCCTAATAACTTAATAACAGTAAAACGTTGTTAATAATTATGATTCTATGGAATGGTGTTTGTGCATACTTGCATGTCATCTTTACTTTCAGTTATTATATTGTTCATGCATACTCGCTATGCTAGGATATGACTGTTAGGCATGTGATTATTTTCGTTGGTGTGTGGAATGGGAAGGGCCTGGGGTCTGGGATCATTCCTCACATTAGCACATTTTCGTATCGCTTCTGTCTTAGCATGCTTGGTGCGGGTAGGGTATCAGGGGGAGGAAGTGGCACTGTGATCTCCGGCCTGGCCACTAGACTCTAGCCCTATCTCTATGCCGTAGGGAGCTGTGCTGGGATAGGGCCTACTGTGATGATATATAGGATTGGTTAGTTGCGAGCCTAGTTTGCAAGCCCTCGCCAATAAGGGCTTACGTGTTGGTATGGGTAAGGCATCAGGAGAAGTGTTGGCGGTGTTTGATTCGGACACTTTAGCTCTATCTCTATTCCATGGTAGGTGCATGTGGGATGACAGTGGTGTTTGATCCATTGGACGGATTCACACACTCGTGTATAGAGGTGCAGTGGCCTCCAATCCTTTCTATAGCACATTGCAAACTTAAAATCAGACCATAATGTGAATGTTACTCATGCATGATGTGTGTTGCATTGTCTGATTTTCTTACTGAGCTAAGTTGTGAGCTCACCCTTGTGTACACACTATTTTTAGATGTTAATGCAGGTTACACTGTGGAGGACTACATGGATGCTCCAGTATATGGAGGTGCTACTGCCATGGAAGTGCAAGCAGGGGAGGAAGAGCATGACGCTTCATGCGAGTGCCCTTTCTGCGTGTACCTCTAGGATATTTGATTTGTTTATTTTATTTATTTTCAGTTGGATTTATAATCGGGATGTAAGGATAATTATTTATGTTTTGGTATTTTGAATAATTGGATAATTTATTTATCAATAGAAGTACTCAGTTCATTTAATTTAAGAATTTCACCATATTTAATTATATTCTGATTATGGTTATGTGCAATGGTTTGTATGAGTGGACACGGTCTTATCGAGATCCTGATGTGAACCGTTGGTTCAGTAACGGTTCACTCACACTTCTGATTCAGTCAAAATTAGGGTGTGACAACTTGGTATCAGAGCTCTTAGGCTCTGTCCAACAGACCATATTTGCACCTAACAGAGTCAATGAACTGAGATAGGAAGAATTTAAAAGTTTTAATAAAAACACACCTTAAGCGCCTGTTTGATGCCTAAGACTAAATAAGAAAGAGCATAACATACTATACTGAAATAAGAACTTAATGAACAGTCATGCTCTAGATAGAAAACCATGTTAAACAGGCAAAAATAATCATAAACATCCAAAGAGTAAAAGTTAATTGTACCACAAGGTACAGTCCAGAAGTCGGATAGTTACCCTGTTATAATAAAAACCATACTGAGAGGAGAAAAAAATAAAGTGATCTATCATGGGGTTGGGGGCATAGGAGGAATAGGGTCAGCAATGTCATAGCCACGCTCATATGCTACCCTGAGCCAGTGTACCTGCTCCTGCGTGACTCTGAGGCTGCGAGAGAGGCGCCCTAGGTCACTATTCATCTCGTGCTGGGCATCCCGAATCTCCATAAACATACCCATCACAGTATTGGGAGGAGCCTGGGATGGTCCCATTGCAGGTATGGGCTGCGGTTTTGGTGCAAGAACGTCCTCCATCTAATCATCATCATCCACTGCCTCTTCTGCATGAGCCGCATTGGCTGCTCCTACTGTTGCTGCCGCTGCTGCTACCGTCCTAAGCGGATGAGGACGAGCTTCTAGCTCCTCATCACTGATTGGCAAGGTTATCCATCTTCATCTGGACAATGGCATCCCAGTCAATGTCTGATGTCATGGTGTCCTCAATCGCAATCTCGTCCCTCATGTCTACTTGAAGGCGCTGCAGGAGTGTAGTGATAAGCCGGCTATAAGGAAGGTTGCTTATCTGGTTGGGCATGGTAGCCTAACGCATAGTCCTGATGATAATATAAGGAAGACAGACCCACTCCCTAGTGCAGACACAATAAATCAGGTACTGGGTGAGCTGAGATAACTCACTGTAGTGGCCGCTCTGAGGAACAATGTCATGCTGGATAATGCGGCAATATACTCGAGGAACAGGTCTCAAACTGGTAGCTTTCATGGGTGCCCCTAGGTTAAGGATCTGCTCTAAAACCTCCTGGTGCAGATCATCAGTAAGAAAGCCCTTCATTTTGGGAGTGCAGTAAACCAAATCACCATCATTAGGAATCCCCAAGAGATCAGTGAGCTGGTGAGTATCGAAGGATATGGGGACACCTTTGACAAAGCTGGTTAGGCGGAGGTCCCTACCGTGGCTGAAGTTGTTAACATCCCCCTTGACCTCTAGGTTAGCATAGAAGTGCTTGGCCAAGTTGGGTCGGGTAGTCACTGTGTAAGTGATAACGGGTAACCACCCAAGTGCACCAAAGGCTACTTCAACATCAAATCGTTGTAGCTGCTCCAGGTTTACACAATGCCCAGATTCTATGTTCTTCTCTTTGAACCATGGAAAAAGGGCTTGCGCTACCGCCGAACGAAACCACCGCTCATCAAACTGCAAAAGAACCGGCGGGTGAGGATGGTTCATGCCCGGAGCGTATGCATGCTTACCAGCATCTCGATGTTGAGACATTGGTAACTACAAAACAAAACAAAACAATGAGATTTTGTTAAAATTTTCGAAAAATTCGGTAGCATAACGACAGTATTTAAAGCAAAAGTCTCGAACTCACCCAAAATCTGGGGAGGAGGACTTACGTAATAATCTAACAACATATGAAAACCAAACAATCATCAAACAAGCAAGAAATTTAACAATTACAAGAAAAAAATCGATTTCTTGACCAAAACCTAGGGCAAAAATCCCAAAATTTTGATTTTGAGAAAAACCATATGGTGGAACCTCAAATAAGTTGAGGGCTTTTGTTCATAGAGGTCCCAAAACTATTTCTAAGCCGAAGGAAAGAGTTCCTACGGTTAGAATCCTCTAAACCAAGAAAAATCTAGTATTTGGGCAAGAAACCATGAAGAAACGATGTAAAATGGAGAGAGGAAGGAAGAACCTTACTTAGAGATGATGTTCAAGGTCTTGATCGGAAGAGAATCATTCCTAAAGTCACTGGTCAGACTGTAGCAACTCACCAAGTCAGAGAGGAATCACCGCCGGAGAGAATGGAAAGAAGAAAAGTGAGAAAAGACTCACTTTTCACGATTTTAAAGTCTTTCAGGGCATACTGGTCGACGGTTTTTCCCTATACCGGTCGATCGGTACCCCTTGATACCTACAACCGGTACCTCTTGGCCATAGTAGGGTGCTGACCGGTCGAACATACAGGTCGCACCATACCATACAGAGGTGCGACCGGTACATCGACCGGTACCTCTTGGGAACTCCGAGAGGGTTGTCTGCATGGACATACCGATCGCACTACAATACATAGTGCCGCAACCGGTATATTACGACCGGACAAGTATTCTAAGCCAAAAAAATTTTGAGAAATTTTTTTTTAAAATTTGATTTAAAGTTTCCATGACAATTTCTGCCTCGCACTGTTAAAGACTAACACTATCATGACAAATGTGACTATTTCAATGTACCTCATGTGTTATGTCTTCTTCTCAGATCCAAACAGGAAAGAGTAATCCAAGATGGTAGGCGGAAATGGTCACAAAGGTTCACGGAAACGTCTCCACTCAAGGGTGCGTCAAGCCGAGGACAATGTGGAAGCAGGAAATGTTGGTGAGCAAAACCTGAACCCAGACGACGGAATCCTAATGAGGGAAGATGGGGACAGGACACCAATGAGAAATGGTGGAGAAGGGCAGAGTCATAGAGCACCAACAAATCTATCAGGCCCCTCCTCACACTAACTCTGAGACTATAGTGACGAATCTAGTCTATCAGATGGAAGCTCAGCAGAAGGTGTTCTTAAATGAGATGCTGAAGATGTTCAGGCCACCAGGATATATCCTTACAGAAGGTAAGCCTGAGTCTGGGGAAAATAATACCACACTGCCAGTGGATGGTAGCACTGGGCCAATGAGCCAAGAACAGAACCCACAACTACCACACCAATTTCCAATGTCATCTTCCTATCAAGGGATCTATCTGTACCCACCACCATGGTATGGAACAAATGTACAGGGGCAGAATGACCTAAGCCAAGCGATGGATAGGTTTTTAAAATTGAAACCCCCTACCTTCACAGGGAAACTAGAAAAACCACTGTGGCCTATACAGTGGGTTGCTGAGATGGAGAAGAACTTCCGTCTGATGACTTGCACAGAGGATGAGAGTGTGTTATTTGCTACGCACATGCTCAAGGAAGATGCTAATGCCTGGTGGAATTCTACCCGGACATACTTAGAGACGAAGAACACCCAAATCACCTGGGAAATATTCAATGGAGCCTTCTTCGATAAGTACTTCCGTAAGAGTTTTCGAGATCAGATGGAGAAGAAATTCCTTAACCTGCAACAATCAGTTGAATGTTGATGTGTACCAATAGAGGTACGAAGAGCTGTTTTTCTTTGCTCCAGCAAGCATGCAAGAGGAGGAAACCAAACCCATAGGTTTACTATGGGAATGCTAGGAAGTATTTTGGAGCACGTCTTGGGTTTGGAGAAAAGGTGTATAACGAAGCTGTGCAGATTGCTAAGGTGATTGAATCAAGCCAAAGAGACAGCTTCTTTGCTCAAAACAGGGGACTAAAGAGGTCTGCTACTGAAACTTTGGGTGGAGGGAACACTAGACCATTCCGTCCCTACAGGACTCGGTCTGTTGTGGTGCCAGCAAGGAATACTACTACACCACCACCATCACAGGTAGCTGGTCAAAACCCTAATGTCAAATGTTTCAACTGCTAGTAATTGGGCCATTATGCAAAGACCTGTACTCTACCTAAAAAGCAATTGCCATAGCAAGGAAAGATATTTGCAGCCACCACTGAAGAGGCAGCCGCATCACCTGATGTGGTTACTGGTATGATTTCGTTCCTCACTATTTGCTTATTGATTTGTTATGTATAAGCATGTAGAACTAAGGGATAATTAAACTCCAGGAATGGTAGATATAGTTGGTGTACCCTCCAGAGTATTCTTTGACTCTGAGGCTACACACTCCTTTATTTCTATGTCTTTTGGGAAGCGATTGGAGTTTCCTGTCAAGCTCTCAACTCCAAGCTTGATAGTTCGCTCTCCGTTTGGAGTAGAAGTGGCGTTGAATGAATGCTATGGGTCGTGTTCAGTTAGTACCAAGGGGGAAAACCTAGAAGCAAATCTGGTTCAACTCGAGATGGCAGACTTTGATGTCATCTTGGGAATGGATTGGCTAGGCCATCATTCGGCTAGCTTATTATGTAGCGAAAGGAAACTTGTTTTTAAGGATGATAAGGGAAAGGAGTTTAGCTTTACTAGAACCAAATTACATAGGAAGCGGAAGCTAATCCTTTCTGCCCTAAAAGCTAAGAGATGCTTAAAGAAGGGAGGAGTGGGGTACTTAGTGTCTATGGTCGACATCGCTCCAGAGGTGCCAAAGATGGAAGATCTATATGTGGTACGAGAGTTTTCAGATGTATTTTCAGAAGATTTATCAGGTCTACCTCCAGACAGGGCTACAGAGTTCGTGATAGACCTCATGCCAGGGTCGGTGCTGGTGTCTAAGGCACCGTACAGGATAGCCCCTACAGAATTAAAAGAATTGAAGACCCGGTTACAAGAACTACTAGAAAAGGGTTTCATACGACCAAGCATATCGCCATGTGGAGCACCTGTATTGTTCATAAAGAAGAAGGACGGTAGCATACGACTATGTATAGACTATCGAGAGTTAAACAAGTTAACCATCAAGAACCGATACCCTTTGCCTAGGATCGATGATCTGTTCGATCAGTTGCAGGGTGCAAAGGTTTTCTCGAAGATTGATCTTAGATCAGGGTATCACCAATTGAAGATCAAGTTAGGAGATATTCTGAAGACTGCTTTTAGAATTAGGTATGGGCATTATGAGTTCCTGGTAATGTCGTTCGGATTAACGCTCCAGCGTCGTTCATGGAACTGATGAACCGAGTGTTTCATGACATGTTAGACACTTCGGTCATTGTATTCATTGACGACATCTTGGTCTACTCGAAGGATAGGGAGGCTCATGCAATACACTTGAGAGCAGCCCTACAATGACTGAGAAGGGAGAAGCTTTACGCCAAGTTCAAGAAGTGTGAATTTTGGCTGAAAGAAGTGACCTTCTTGGGTCACATAGTATCTGCAGACGGTATCAAGGTAGATCTAAGCAAGATCGCAGCTATAGTAGGATGGGATGCACCAAAATCAGTTGCAGAGATTCGTAGTTTCCTTGGATTAGCTGGTTACT
This sequence comes from Protea cynaroides, assembly GCA_028583415.1. Taxonomy (NCBI): domain Eukaryota; kingdom Viridiplantae; phylum Streptophyta; class Magnoliopsida; order Proteales; family Proteaceae; genus Protea; species Protea cynaroides. The sequence continues at coordinate 26,332,068 of CM053269.1, forward strand.
ATAGAAGATTCGTGGAAGACTACTCAAGAATCGTCGTTCCACTCACCAGACTAACCAAGAAAGGAGAAAAGTTCATATGGACAGATGAGTGTGAGAAGTGCTTTCAGACTCTGAAGTCAAAACTAGTCTCTGCACCTATCTTGACCATCCCCGCACCAAGCTTGCCATTTACCCAATATACAGATGCCTCAGGGTTGGGTCTTGGATGTGTGTTGATGCAAGGAGAACAGGTGATTGCCTAAGCATCAAGACTGTTGAAAGAGCATGAGAAGAACTATCCTACACATGATCTAGAGTTAGCAGCGGTCATTCACATAATCAAGACTTAGAGGCACTACCTTTATGGTGAAAAGTTTCAGATTAAGTCGGATCATAAGAGTTTGACTTATCTTTTTACTTAGAAGGACCTGAATATGAGACAGAGGAGATGGCTAGAGCTATTAAAAGATTATGATTGTGACATCCAGTACCATCCGGGTAAGGTAAACGTCGTAGCTGACGCCTTAAGCAGGAAGTGGGCATTGAAACCTAAGGCAGGACCTAGTACAAACACTGCACTATGTGCTGCAGCCTCGGGCTTAATGGAGAATGATGAAGAGCATATATTGGAGACTGCAGGAGATCTAATGGAACAGGGCTTAATTCATAAGTTCACATTGATATTCGTAGCTTTGAAGATCTCATCGGATCTCATAGATGAGGTCAAAGTAGAAATCCTACAGGATCTACACCTCAAGACTGTGCGAGAAGATCTAGAGAAGGGTAAAAGAAACCCTGATTTTACCTTGGATTCAGATAAGGTACTCAGGTATCATGGACGATTATGTGTACCTGAGAGTGAGAACTCAAATATCAGAGATAGAATTATGACAGAAGCTCATTATACCCCATATTCGCTACATCTAGGAAGCACCAAGATGTATGATGATTTAAGAAGATTATATTGGTGGAGGGGTATGAAAGCGGATGTAGCTCGATTTGTATTCCAATGTCTAAATTGCCAGCAAGTGAAAGCAGAAAAATAGAGACCCACAGGTTTGCTACAACCACTATAGGAGCCAGCATGGAAGTGGGATTGTATCACAATGGATTTCGTCACTGGCCTACCCTTGACACCAAGATCAGTGGATGCAGTATGGGTTATAGTCGATCGACTTACGAAGACAGCTCGCTTCATCGCTGTCAGACCTCAGTATACCATGGACAAGCTAGCCAAGCTATATGTGGATAATATAATCAGACTTCATGGTGTCCCAAAGAGTATAGTATCTGACAGAGATCCCCGTTTTACATCAAAGTTCTGGGAAGGATTACAGAAAGCCATGGGAACCAAGTTGAAGTTTAGCACAACTTTTCATCCTTAGATAGACGGGCAGTTAGAAAGAACTATTCAAATCTTAGAGGATATGCTCCGAGCTTGTGCCCTAGATTTCAAAGAAGCTTGGGACGAGAAGCTATCGCTTATCAAGTTTGCTTATAACAATAGTTACCAAGCTACGATCCAAATGGCTCCATATAAGGCACTCTATGGGAAGAAATATCGTACATCTCTATTATGGAATGAGGTGGGAGAGAGAAGGATTGTAAGACTGGAGCTCGTAGAAGAAACTTGTCGAGTTATTGATCAAATCAAGGGAAGAGTGAAGACAACTCAAGTTCGACAAAAGCACTACGCAGATAACCGACATCAAGATCTGGAGTGTGCAGTCGGTGATAAGGTGTTCTTGAAGATATCACCTGTACGAGGTCTGAAACAGTTTTGTAAGAAGGAAAAGCTATGCCCTAGGTATGTGGGACCATATGAGATTTTGACCAGACGTGATAATGTGGCATATCAACTGGCTCTACCACCATCCATGTCAAGCGTTCATGATGTGTTCCATGTTTTTTTATTGAAGAAGTATGTCAGGGATCCATCGCACATCTTGACAGCAAATCCACCAGACTTGACAGAGGACTTGACATTTGAAGTGGTACCTGTGATGTTCACAAGCCGAAAGGTACAACATCTCCAAAGCAAGGATATCCATTACGTCAAAGTGCATTGGAAAAGCCAAGATGTAGAAGAAATCACTTGGGAGGAAGAAAACGTAATGCGAAAGGAATACCCTAACCTTTTCAACGAATAAGGTACGTATAAATTTCGAGGCCGAAATTTCTTTTAAGGGTGGGGGAGTTGTGAAACCTACATGCAAATTTCAGGGACGAAATTTCTTTTAAGGGTGGGGGAGTTGTAAAACTCGCACTCCATGAACCTGATCTAAATCTTTAATTCACATCATAACAGGTCTTCTAATCATCACCAGGTCAGACGGGATGAGCGGATGACAATCAGGTACAAAAATGAACCTAAAAGTATGATATTTTTTATACCGGTCTATGGTACCGGTCGATGGTACCGGTCAACCGGTATGTCTGCGCGGGCAGACTGGTTAGATCCAGAAATGGATCTCTGCAAGTCCCACTTTCCAAATCTCGAGCCTAAGGACTTTCCTAACTTGAGGAAACTTTCTAAACTCTATCATAGTCTATTTAAGAACCCTTAAACCTCCTTAGAACTCTTTCATTGATCTTCACAAACCCTAGAGAGGAGAAACAGATCAGAGAAGGAGAAAGAGCTAAGGAAGGAGGGAGAGGAGCCGTCGTTTGCTGTTAGACGAAGAACACCATAATTGCGAACCAATGGTAAGTGCTTGAACCTTCCTCTAAGTTAAGCATTATAGATGATTAGTCATGAATTGATCAATACCATACAAGGCAAGGTATTGATCTAAAACCCTTAAATTTGCCGTCAAACCCTAATATAGTCGATGAACCCTAGATTCGCATTCTAGGCTAAGGATCATCGAAATTAAGACTTGAATGGAAGATGAAACAACCCTAACTCATTGCTCGGGCCTAGAATGCATAGGAGAAACCCTAGAACCAATAGGGGGTGATCGACGGAAGGCAAACACTGAGTTGATGGTCTTCTGGAGGCATAGCGGTCGACCATACGGGTCGCACCTTTCCCCACAGTGCCGCGATCGGTACTTGCGATCGAAAAGCACTGTGAGGGGTATATTTTGATCCAGTTGGTTTTTCGACCAACGTAAACCCTAAGAAACTAATTCTAATTCAACCCTAACATCATGTAGGACCTTGTGATAGTGAGTTTGGATTCTGTGATGCGGAGCAAGCTAGCAATCAAGCGTCAGGTAAAGGAATCGGACCTAAACCCTAATAACTTAATAACAGTAAAACATTGTTAATAATTATGATTCTTTGGAATGGTATTTGTACATACTTGCATGTCATCTTTACTTTCAGTTATTATATTGTTCATGCATGCTCGCTATGCTAGTATGTGACTGTTAGGCATGTGATTGTTTTCGTTGGTGTGTGGAATGGGAAGGGCCTGGGGTCTGGGATCATTCCTCACACTAGCACTTTTTCGTATTGCTTCTGTCTTAGCATGCTTGGTGCGGGTAGGATATCAAAGGAAGAAAGTGGCACTGTGGCCTCTGGCCTGGCCACTAGACTCTAGCCCTATCTCTATGCCATAGGGAGCTGTGCTGGGATAGGGCCTACTGTGATGACATATAGGATTGGTTAGTTACGAGCTCAGTTTGCAATCCCTCACCAATAGGGGCTTACATGTTGGTATGGGTAGGGCATCAGGAGAAGTGTTGGCGGTGTTTGATCCGGACACTTTAGCTCTATCTCTATTCTATGGTGGGTGCAAGAGGGACGATAGTGGTGTTTGATCCATTGAACGGATTCATACACTCGTGTATAGAGGTGCGGTGGCCGCAAATCCTTTCTATAGCACATTGTAAACTTAAAACCAGACCATAATGTGAATGTTACTTATGCATGATGTGTATTGCATTGTCTGATTTTCTTACTGAGCTAAGTTGTGAGCTCACCCTTGTGTACACACTATTTTTAGATGTTGATGCAAGTTACACTATGGAAGACTACATGGATGCTCCAGTATATGGAGGTGTTGTTGCCATGGAAGTGCTAGCAGGGGAGGATGAGCATGACGCTTCATGCGAGTGCCCTTTCTGCGTGTACCTCTAGGATATTTGATTTGTTTATTTTATTTATTTTCAGTTGGATTTATAAATGGGATGTAAGGATAATTATTTATGTTTTGATATTTTAAATAATTAGATAATTTATTTATCAATAGAAGTACTCAGTTCATTTAATTTAAGACTTCTGTTGTATTTAATTATATTCTGATTATGGTTATGTGCAATGATTTGTATGAGTGGACATGGTCTTATTGAGATCCTGGTGTGAACCGTTGGTTCAGTGATGGTTCTCTCACATTTCTGGTTCAGCCAGAATTGGGGTGTGACATCAAGTGTTGGTCGCCATCCATAGCTACCTTAACCTCATCTAGTAGGGTTGGTGGTATAGTCATGGCAGTCAACAATCCTACCGCTGTCTCAAACCATTCTGATACTAGGGTATCCGTGGTCAATGTCTCAATGTTTAGAAGAGGGGTAGTGAACGAGGTATGGGCCATATTACGCCCCTCCTCGAGCTCTGCTGACTCGAGTCTCTCCCCTTCTATTGAGATCAATGCCTTCTAGGTTAGTGCATCAACCATTACATTGGCCTTTCTCGGGTGATACTGAATATTACAGTCATTGTCCTTCAGTACCTTTAACCATTTTCATTGTTTCATGTGTAACTCCTTTAGATTGAACAGGTACACTAAGCTCTTGGTCTGACATTATGCGAAAAGCTTCATTGTACAATTAGTGTCACCATATCTTTAAAGTGAACACAATGGCTGCCAATTCTAGATCGTATGTGTGGTAATTCTCCTCATGCGTCTTCAGATGTCTAGAGGTGTAGGCCACTGCTTTATCGTCTTGCATAAGCACATAACCTAGACCAAACTTTGATGCATAGCAAACGATGAATGGGGCTTTTCCCAAGGGGATGGTCAGAATTGGGGTGGAGACCAGCTTCTGCTTGAGAGTTTGAAAGCTCGCCTTGCATTTTTCAACCACATGAATTTCAACCCTTTCTTTGTCAATCCTGTCAGTGGCATTACTATCCGGGAGAAGTCCTCAATGAACCAACGGTAGTACCCGACCAACCCAAGGAAACTCTTAATCTCTATGTGTAAGACCCGCACTCTACTAACCGGGTCTTACCATGTTGTACCAAGTCTTCCTATCATGGTCGGATCGAGTGGACCAAGTGCGTGAGAAACCACAAGGCTAGGTATGTAAATCAACCAAAAACTAGTTGATTTGGAGTGTATGGTTGCATACCTAAGCTGGTATGGTTGACCATACCTTAGGAAAGTGAGACCACTCAATGATTCAAAGTGTGATCGCATATTTGGGACGTGTGGTTGACGGATTCTGCTACCATACGTGCAACCGCACGATGATATGACTGACTCTGAATTTTGAAAACTTTCCTAATCTTTGGGATCTCTTTCCTAGTTAAGGGAGAACTCTATATGGAGATTTTTCCTCTATATAAAGGATGTCCCTTAGCCTCTTTCACTCTTTTAGAATCCAAATTGTAACTCGAAACCTAAGAGAGAAAGAGAGAGAAAGAGAGAGAGAGAGAGAGAGAGAGAGAGAAGGAGAAGGGGATCTGAGAAGGCAAGCTGAGAGGAAAGAATGACTTAGCTTGTTACAGAAGGCCAAGGTAAGGAAATCGTCTCTGTAGAAATAGATTACATAGTATTTAAGTCTAGATGTGATATTTATGAGGAATATCAACCATGAGACCCCATGGACAAAAAACTCAAGAGAGATCCATGGAGAGTAGGTTAGGGTGAATAACTGTGTAAAAATCATGAATTTAAGACCATAAATCGATCATAGGAAGGACCCTAATGATAAACTAAGGAATTGACTCATGAAGGAAGTAGATTGAGGATAAAAAAATTTACCAAACTTCATGTGGTCGCAGCTATGGTCGACCACACAGTGAGCACATAATTGACTACACGCTCTCGGAAAGATCCCAGAGAAGGTATGGTCGCATGTGTGGTCGCATGATATGTGACCACACGTATCGACCACACATCCTATGGTCGCAAATACTTAGACCACAGGTGCAGCTACACCTGTGACCATACAGCCTCAGGAAGTCTGTTTGACTCCATATTAGGTTTTCGACTACTGTAACTTAATGAACTTAAACCCTAACTTAAATACCTTAATTTTTAGGTTCCCAATAGACTCAAAGTGACTTCCAAAGCTTTGAAAAAAATGAGGATCATTACAAGATAAGGGAACAAGACCTAAACTAATTGGATAATAACAAACTGTTTTATTTTATTTATCCAATGCAATGAATGATTCTATGCTTGTATGCTTGTAATGTACATCTCACATGTCATCCAATATTACTACTATATTCTGTTCATGCATATTTATTTCTATCTATTTATAACATGATAATGATGATGCTTGTGGTTCAGCCTGGTCTCCAAACTCTAGCTCTATCTCTACTCAAGTCTTGTCCACTGACATCATCGTATCGCCATTATCTTAGCAAAACTATTACGTCATAGGGCATTAGGGCAGGTGGTCTCAGACCGTATAGTCTCTAACTCTGCCAAGGGGCCTTAGCTCTATCTTTATGGACATATTGAGGGATGCTAGGATGAGGCCTTAGATACATTGGATGGCATTAGAATTGATTAGTTGTGAGCCCAGTTTGTAAGCCCTCGTCAACAGGGGTTTACGTATTGGTATGGGTAGGGCATCAAGAAAAGTGTTGGCGGTGTGTGATTCGGACACTTTAGCTTTATCTCTATTCCATGGTGGGGTAGATGTGGACGATAATGGTGTTTGATCCATTGGGTGGGCTTACACACCCGTGCATAGAGGTGCGGTGGCCACCAAACCTTTCTATAACACATTGCTAACTTAAATCCAGACCAAAGTTATGAATTGAATGCATGCATATGTTTGTGCATTGTTTTGTTTACTCACTGAGCCGTGATGTGTGCTCACCCTTTCGATGTCGAATATTTTTAGTTATTGATGCAGGTCTAACCATAGAAGATTATATGAATGCATCGACGTATGGACACATAGCAACTATGGACGGAGAACTGCTGGAGGAAGTGCATGATCCGTCATGCGAATGCAACCAATGTATTTTTTATAAGTGTAGCTATTTGACTATTGAACATGCAATTAATTATTTTACTTTATTGCAATTAATTATTTTACTTTATATCTTGAGTTACTTGGGAATAAATGGATTTAATTATTTATTATCACTGTTAGATACTCAGTTCATTATTAATAAAGACTTTCACTATTGTTTATTTACTCTGATTATAATTATGGAATGTACTTAGTTTAACAGGATGGATACGGCCTATACGAGATCCTAGTTTGAACCATTGATTCTCATGACGATTCATTACACCACTGGTTAGTCTAGAATTGGGGTGTGACACTGCGACTGTCTTCAGTGTAGCCCAATCCATTACTACACTAACCTTACTGGGGTCCACTGCTATGCCCTCTACGATGACTATGTCCCAAGAAGGCTACCCGCTTGAGCTAAAACTCACACTTCTTGAATTTGGCATACAATCTCTCTTGTCTTAATTTCTACAATGCCATCCTGAGGTGTTCCGCATGAGTGACATCATATGGTGAGTAAATAAGTATGTCATCAATGAAGATGATGACAAACTTGTCTAGGAACTCATGGAACACTCGGTTCATAAGCTCCATGAAAGATGATGACGCATTGGTCAAATTGAAAGACATCACCAAGAACTCGAAGTGACCTTATCTCATCCTGAATGCCTTTTTGGGGATGTCACTATCGTTTATCTTCAGTTGGTAGTATCATGATCAAAGTGACCTTGATTGACTCATGATCCTTAGATTGGATTTCTGGTCCATCAGAGATTGGGTAAGTGTCAGGTTACGATTATGGGAAGGGGTTAGGCACCCAAACCACCCGATCAAAATTGGTCTCCTATGCCTTTCCTATGCTAGACTCTATCTGTTAAACCGAGCCAAACCAAGTGGTTTGATATCATTGAACCAAATCTGTATCCATCAGATTGCCTACGTATTACGGAATTATTCCAAAAATCAGGTTCACCATCGTAGTTCAGGTGTGATTAAAGTTTATGGATGTGATTTATGCTTGTGCATGATTAAGTTCATTGTTCAAGTTGAAATTTATGCTTGAAAGACTGAGAAACCCTATGGGTTAGGATCTGGATAGTCCATACGAACTGATAGATAGTCCTAGTGGATCTAAGAATGGATAACCCTTTTGGTGAATGGATACAACCCTGTAAGTTTGGAAGGTAGCTAGAATGAGAGGGATAGGATGCCCTACGGGGCAGGCGAGATTCTCTCTTTACTACTCCCTTACTTTGGGTTGGAATGTGGATAACCCTATTTGGGTCAAAATATGGATAGATATCCTAGTGGATCTTTGGATACTCCGAGTGGACTAAGGTGTGGACCCGAATTTGGGATTCTCCCAAATGGCCTACGTATCCTAGGGTTTGCCCTAGGAATCAGAATCCACGTAGTTCGAACTGGGTAACCCTATTTGGGTCAAAATTTGGGTAAATATCCTAGAGGATCTATGGATAATCCGAGTGGACTAAGGTTTGGATCCGAATTTAGGATTCTCCCAAATAGCCTACGTATCATAGGGTTTGACCTAGGAATCAGAATCTGTGTAGTTCGAAATGATGGGTGGATATCCTAGTGGATCTATAGATAGTCCGAGTGGACTAAAATGTGGACCCGAATTTGGGTTTATCCCAAATGGCCTACGTATCCTAGGGTTTGACCTAGGAATCAGAATCCACGTAGTTCGGACTCAGGGTCGAAATGGATGGGTATCCTAGTAGATCTATGGATAGTCCAAGTGGACTAAGGTTTTGATCCGAATTTGGGTTTCTCCCAAATAGCCTACGTATCCTAGGGTTTGACCTAGCAATCAGAATCCACGTAGTTCGGGCTGATGAAAATAACATGTTCTAGGTTAATGATTGAGAACCTATTCTAGGTTTAGGGTTTTAAAACATATTCTAGGTTTAGGGTTTAGAACCTATTCTAGGTTTAGGGTTTACCGAGGGGCAAAATCGTCCTGAATTACCCTTTTCAACCTGAGCTCTAATTTTGAAAAGTTTGGCAAAGTATTTTTTTATTAAAGTTCTTATTATTCCCATTATGTCATTCCCAAGAATGTGGGTGCCTAAATGCACGTCCCCACACCTAATATGTTTGCTAGGTGTACAAATATGGCAGTTCAACTAGGGTGCAATATAAATTAAATTATTATCAAAAAAGGAATATTTTAAGTATGACATGTATGATATTTATGGTAACTATCACAACATATAGTAAGATTATGAAAATCTTCCTAATATGTCATGTATTGCAAATAAGGCAAGAACCTAATATGGTAAGATAAGCATGACAAGATCTAAGCATGGTAAGATTTAATATGGCAAGATCTAATATGGCAAGATCTAATATGCATCTATATATCAATATGGTAAGTATCAATCATAGACTGCATATATGACATGAATTTTTCAAAAAAAATGAAAGATCTTATATGCTATTTTCTAAGCATAGTAACACTTAAAATTAGTAATTGTTAAGCTTTTACTAAAATATGATAAAAATTTATCTATTCTATCAAAAACAACAACACATGGAATGTGGCAAACATGGTATGCACAATCCAAACAAAGCATATGAATGCTCCAAATATAGTCATTTATCCAAATATGACAGAATTCACTTAAACAATCATTGTTATTATAATGAATGAGACATCAATGAAACTTTTTTTGAAAAGTGTAAAATTATCAAAAAAATATATATATATTCAATGTTCTTTGAAAAAAATTTAATTTTTATGGAGAAATTTGGGAAGATTAACGACTCAAAACTGTTAAGATTGTGACACAAGGTTTCAGATAATGGACAAAACTATGAACTATATTCAGATTTGTCACATTATACAAGAATGACCATAAGTAGGTCTTCCAAAACTCAAATCAAGCTCAACTTTTTCTCATAAAAAGATGACTTAATATATTATATTTTATATAAAGGATTTGAATCCCAACAGAAAGAAAAAATAGGTCAAAGATATGCCCTAAGATCGAACATGTGCATTGGTCAAATCTGTTCCAGATTTTTGACCAATTGCACCATAAATTCTAAATAAAATTCTATTCTTAATGAAAATTAAATACAAACATATGTCTATGTAGATAACTGTCTGATCTAAAATTTCATTAAGAAAAACAAGTTAAAACAGTATATTTTCTTTGTGAAAAATGACTCTTTTCAATCATGCAAATCAGTACATCATGACAGATTCAAAATCAGAGCACTATGCACTAAAAACTTGATATCAATTCAACAAAAAAATATGAAACTAGTGCCATTTTTTAGAAAATTTTCATTTCTAAAAAGTTCATATTAAGTATATTTTCTGATTATGGCCATAAGACCTTTGTCTAGAGACTTTCTGATGGAGGATTGCATTACATCCGAGAAAAATAGCAATGTCAAAGATAAATGTTTTGATATATTTTCTCAATTCCAAATGGAACGAAATTTTTAGGATAGTCTTCCAACATATCAGAGAGACTCCCACAAAATTTTTAACTTCAAAATCTTAGAAAAAATACATATGATGTACGTCCTAAGTTTGAATCCTAAATCTAGAATTTTCAGATCAGAAAACCACTTTATGAAATTTGTAAAAAACATCAAACATCATTGTGTATCATTCAAAAATTCATCATTGAATAGCTTAGATAAATTATCATCCATGAAAAATGTTAGACATAGGCATCCTAACATTAACAAGCATGTAATAGAGCATTCATGATTGAGATTTCATGGAAATTAGTCTTTTTCAAGCAAAATTGGCATTCAACATTCTAACGACTTCTAAATTTGTTTAGAGTACTAACCTTGTGCTCAAATCGAGTGAAACCATCGATGAAGGATGATTGGAGATTGTATCAACCCCCTTTGAATGTGAATCCTCCTTCTCCTCTCCTCTGCTTCTCTCTCTCTCTTCTCTTTCTCTCTTTTCTTCTTCTCTTTTCTTTCTTTTCTCTTTTCTTCTTCTCTTTTCTTTCTTTTCTCTTTACTTCTCTCTTTCTTTCTCCCTCTCTCACGTTTTCTCTCTCTCACTCACGTTCTCCTCTCCCTCACTCACGTTCTCCTCTCTCTATGGTCTGATAAAAAGAAACCCTCCTCTCTCTTCTCTTGCCTATTTATATTTTTTTTCTCATTTTCTAGAAGATCCTTCTTTCCTTTCTTCTTTTTCTAGAAAATATTTTTTTTTCCTTTTTTCTTCTTTCCTTTCTTCTCTTCCTTCCCTTTTCTCTTCTCCCTCTCTATTCTACACGTTTTCCCTCTCTCCCATTTCTAGCAAATCCTCTCTTCCTCTTTCCTTCTTCTCTCTTCCTTCCTTTTCTTCTTTTTTTTTCTTCTAGAAAATTCTTTCTTTCTATTTTTTTCTTTTTTTCCTTTCTTTTCTTCCTTTCCACGTTTTTTCTTCTTCCTTTCTTTCCTTTTTCTCCTTCTTCTTCTAGAAAATCCCTTCTTTCTTTCCTTTCTCTCTTTCCTTCTTCTAGAAAATTCCTTCTCTCTTTCCTTCTTCTAGAAAATTCCTTCTCTCTTTCCTTTCTTTCTTCTTTCTTTTTCTTCTTCCTTCTTTTCCTTCTTTTTTTTTTCTCCCTCTCTTTTCACATTTTCTTTCTTAGAAAACATTTCCTTTTTTTTCTTTTTTTTCTTTCCTTCCTCTTTCCTTCCTTTTTTTTTCTTTCTCCCTCTCTCTTTCACGTTTTCTTTCTAGAAAACGTGAAGGGGAATCTTTTCTTTTTTTCCTTTTCTTTTTTCTTTTATTTCTCTCTCTTTCCTTTTTTCTTTCTCCCATTCTCTTTCCTATGGCTTCTCTTTCCTCTCTCTTTCCACGGCCTCACTTTCCTCTCTCTTTCCTAATATATATATATATATATATATATATATATATATATATATATATATATATATATATATATATATATATATATATATATATATATATATATATTATACATATATAAAAGAAATGCATGCATATGAACTGACATAACTTGGTCTGGATTGGTCTGAGCTGGGCCGGACTAAGTTAGACTAAGCTAGATTAAGCTGGTTTGGACTAAGATTGACATTTCATAGTCCATTTCTGTCACCCTTCCATATGAAATTTTTTGATAGCATCTATTCTAAATTTTCTATGTTCACTTTGTAGAACATTAAAAATGAGGAATATTAGAACTTAAATCATCTCATTTGGAAATGAAATGGCCAACTTATGAATTTCTTAAGTTTAAGCAGGCCAATTATTGATAATTTGACTGACCATTCTGCATGGGATCCTTCGGAGACCTCTACCCGAGATTTTTTTACATCCACTTTGTAGAATACTAAAAATGGAACATAAAGAAGCTAAAATTACTTGATTTGGATATGGGGTGACTAAAATATGAATTTTCAAAGACTAAATGACCATTTTCATATGTAATTTTGCATGGGACCCTTCGGAGACTTCTACCCGAGATTTTTTTCGTCCACTTTGTAGAACATTACAAATGAAGAATAATGGCCTTGGAATCACCTGATTTCGATGTAGAACGACAAAGATATGAAGCTTTGAAGTTCTAACGATAATTTTACATGAAAGCTTACATGGGGCCCAATGGTGACTTCTACCCGGGATTTTTCATGTCCACTTTGAAGAGGACTGAAAATAAGAAATATTGGCCTTTGAATCATCTGATTCCGATATCAGATGACCAAGATATGATGTCTTGAAGTTTGAATGATAATGCATGCATCATACGATAATTACGTAAATGCCCTTGCACTTTCAAACTGCGATATCTTCCTTGTTTAAAGTCAGAATTTGATGATTCCGGTCTCATTTCGAAGATAATTTCACAACCTATTCATCCAAGTAGATAATAGCCCATGACCCTGCTGTGGGGTTCAGTAAAGAATCACAAATCTTTGGGTTAAAGGCCAGAAACCTGCCATATTGGTTCACTTATGCAGAGGGTGGCAAAAATGGGGTGCTTACAATATCCTGTCATTATCGCAGCTGACGTCAGCCTGTCACGTCGCGTTCGACGCGGCAGACGTTAAGCCACTATTGTTCCGCCACGTGGTCAGAATTCGAAAAGTTAAATTTAAAACTCGGCGCCTATAAATATGTTTCAAACACTTTCATTCGATCATTTGGTCGAGCTGAGATTGGAGTCTTCATTGGGTGGTCGGAGCATCCGAGTGTCCAACTCTTCGAGGGTCGTCTTCGCTTTTTTCAAATCAGTAAGTTTCCTTCTCTAGTCCTTCCTTTCTTTTCTCTTCCATTTTCCTTTTCCTTTTCATGCTTGCTAGTTACACTTCGTCCAATAGTGTCAAACTTCTAGGAAGAGTGAGAGAGAGAGAGAGAAGCTATGGCCCAGTACTGGACCTCTTCTTCGGAGAGGTCGTCCAACTCGATGGATGGGTTTTTGGTCACCCCCGAGCCTCCTAGTAGGAAGAGGAGAGCTCGAGACTCCGTCAGCCTGGAGTTTGGGTCGGAGACCACTGAGTCAGAAGACTTTGGTGGGAGGGCCAATGCCCGCAAATCTCCGAAAGTCGTCTTCGGCTTCCAGTCTGGCATCTGAAGAGGAACTTGAGCAAGGTTCCTCTGACGCCGCCGAGCGTAGTCTCCCAACTGGCACTTCTGCTCGGCGGGCTCCTCACCAGAGGAGTGGCCGTCCTGTCATTCCACCTGTTGATAAACTTCCCGCGTGGAGGGTGCCGAGCAAGGTCGTGTCTGATACGGCCTTGACTCATATCTGTAGAACCTATCAGTTAGAGGAACCGATGACCGATGTCTTGGTCCGATTCCCATCCTCTAAGGAGAGGGCATGCAGCCTGAACCTCTCGGAGGTTTGCGTGTACGAACATGCTTTGAAGTCCAGCCTTCATTTCCCCCTTCACTCCTTTGTAGTCGATATCCTGAAGGTGTATCACATCGCCCCATCCCAATTGACTCCGAACGGGTGGCGGTTATTTACGCCTTCATCATGTTTGTCCTCCGACTATGAGAAACTCCGATCGTGAACTTGTTCTGGTCTCTCTTCCAGTTCTCTAGCCTGACCGAGACCCGCTCCATGAGTGGGTGGTATTACTTCAGCCAGAGGAACGCAAAGAAGCTTCTAGCGATCTCTCAGAAACCCTCTTCCATCCACGGGTGGGAAGAGAAGTTTTTATTCGTGGGTCGTCCGACGGGTGGCCCTACTCTGCCCTTGTCCAATGCATGGCTGGTGGTCGACACAATAGGGTTCAACAAGGTCCCTTTCTTGACCATAGAGGAGAGGCAGACCCAACGCAAGGTACTGGAGGGCTAGACCGTCCGGTATGCCGACCTGGCGGATCCCCTGAAGTTGGCCGAGCACGGATTGCTAGGTAAGTTTTATCTTTAACTGTTGGAGTCCGATTGGATATTTTACCATCGTACTGACTGTTTGCTTGATTCTTTTATTGCAGTGAACTTCTCCAACGATCAGCTGGTTGCCCAGATCCTGCGCAAGGGGGCCGCCGAAGCCGGGAAGCAAACCGATTGGAGAGACGATCAAGCTGGCAGGGCCGCTCCACGGATGCGGGCGACGGCAGACGACCCCATGGGCAAGAGGCCCATGGTTGAGGGCCCGCCGAAGAAGAAGATCAGGTCAGCCCAAGAACTGTCGACCGATATCTACAAGTCCAGGCCGACCGTAAGGGTTGGTCGGCCTGAGGAAGACAAAAAGGGGGTTGCGACGAAGGAAGTCCAGCCCCTCCGGAAGATCAAGGTGGTCGATCTGACCGATGCTGCAGATTTGAAGGTGCAAGGGGAGCCTGTTCCCCTAAGGAAGGGCGACTCCGAAAAGAAGGTGGGGGCGGCGGTATTCGCTCCACAGCTCGACCTGAAGGACACCGACTCGGTGTTCAAAAGCACAAGGGTGGCAAGGATTATGCTGACCGAGAATCGCCTCTCGAAGGACGTGGCGTTCACCTCTTCCCTGGAGATAATTGACCTGCTGAAGATGATCTTCCTCGCCAGCACCCAAGTATGATAACCAGCCCTTCTTTCTTCCAAACTTACGTTTACTTAACTGTTAGAATTTTTACTAACTGTTCCATTCTTCTGGTATGCAAGGTAGCAACCTCGTGGCCGAGCTTTGCCAGAAAGTTGCGGGCTTGGTGGTGGATTTGGACGAGAAGACTGAGCTAGAGTCTTCGCTGCGAGCGGCTCTGAAGGCATCCGAGGACAAGCTGGCCGAAAAAGACCTCCGAGGCCAAAGGCATTGCTTTGGAGAAGTCCAACCTCTAGACTTCTCTGGACAATGCCGAGGACGCCCTTTCAGAGGAACACCGAAGGGTGCACCAGGCCGAGGAGAGATTGCGAGCGACTGAAGAGGCCAAGCGGAACGCCAAGGACGACGCCAGGCTGGCCAAGGAGGCGTTGGCTAAGGCAGAGGAATTCCAGGAGGAGATCCGAGACCAGGCTGTGGCTAACTACCGGTCATTGTCTCAATATGCTGACGACTTGGAGGAGGCCGCCAACGGGTTCTTCCAGAAAGGGGCTATCTACTTGAAGGAGCAGCTCGCTGGGAAGGGCGTGGTCTTCGACTGATCGGACTTTCCGATCCTGGCCGAGGAAGAAGTGGTGGAGCCGACCGCGCATATGGAGGCCGAGGGTGTGCAGGAGGACGACTTGCCTCCCTACGAGGTCCTCAGATGCCGATCGTCGAGCTTCCAGACGTGCAGCTGCCGAGCGACATCCGCACTGATCCCACTACCAAGGAGGGCCTGCTTGAGTGGTCTTCTGCCCGCGAGGCTACCTTGTACATTTTTTCCTTTTTTGATTTGTAATGTTCTGCCCCTTCTTGGGATTTGTACTGCTGCCCCTTGTGGGCTTTTGTTAAATTCATTTTTTCCAACTCTCTTTGGTGCTGTCAGTTTTATTCCTTTTGTGTTATTCGTCTTCGGTGTTGAGTGTTTGTTGTATTGCCCCTACCCCGGAAGTGTTGTCGGCTTGACGGCTGAGCAGGCCGAGAACACTTAAGTCTTTATTAAAATGGCCAAGGCATGGGAAAATTTAGGACGATCCTCTAAGTAGCCGAGCGCGTGTAGTTAAGAAGTGCAACCTGCTATCATGTTTGCGAACGGAGTCACCGTGTGTCCTCATGCTACTCATACTTGCTCGTCGGTGTGAGTAGGCGGTATCAATTGCGATCGACATGCTACCCTTACCTGCTTGTGGGTATGGGTAGGCAGAATGGTTGAACACCTGCATGCTGCTCATACCTGCTTGTAGGTGTGAGCAGGCGGTGTCATGTATGATCTGCATGCTACCCTTACCCGCTTGTGGGTATGGGTAGGCAGAATGATTGAACACTTGGGTGCTACTCAAACCTGCTTATGGGTGTGAGCAGGCAGTATTAATTGTGATCTGCATGCTACCCTTACCTGCTTGTGGGTATGGGTAGGCAGATTGGGTGATCATCTGCGTGTTACTCATACCTGCTTAAGGGTATGGGTAAGCAGAGTCACCGATGGCCAGCGTGCTACTCGGGCTTGCTTGAGGGTGCGAGTAGGTCGGGTGTGCCGAAAAGAACGGCTATGTTAATTTATGCTAGTTGTGGGCTGAATGACAATACTTCTTGTATTTAAAATGAACTAAGCGGTTGCCCCTAAGGATTCCGGCATATAACTGAGACCACTTAAAAAAAATTGAAAACTACCATATTGGCCAGGACAGAATGGCCGACCAAACAAAATAACTAACAGTAAAACTAACAACCATTCACTGGTAGCACTTGCAAAGATTGGTGGCATGCCATGTCCTCGGTATTTCTTCACCGCCGAGGGTGGCCAGCTTGTATGATCCTGGTCAGCCGGTTCTGAGGACGCAGTAAGGACTTTCCCAGTTTTGGACCATCTTCCCTTGATTGGTGGGCTCCGAGACTGCTGCTTTCTGAGGACAAGGTCTCCGACCCTGAACTGCTTTGGTCGGACTGTCTTGTCGTAGTGCCGAGCGGTCGTCTGTTGGTATGCTGCCATCTGAATGCTGTCGACTCCCGCACATCCTCCAGATTGTCGAAGTTAGTTCGGAGATCTTCTGAGTTGGTGTCCTCATTGAAGTTTAGCATCCGAAAAGTGGGATGAAATACCTCGACTGGGACAATTGTCTCCGTGCCAAAGGCAAGCATGAAGGGAGTTGCGCCCGTGGTTGTTCTGCTGGTTGTCCTGTATGACCAGACGATGCTCGATAATATGTCGACCCACTTCTCCTTTTCGTCTGCCACCATCTTCTTCAGACCAGACAATATGGTTTTGTCACCTTAGTCTGTCGGCTTGTTTGCGGGTGGCCGACGGACCCAAATTGATGGTCGATCCTAAACTCCGCGCAAAAATCCACGAATGTTGCACTGGCAAACTGAGTGCCATTGTCTGTCACAAGGATTCTGGGCACATCGAATCTGTACATGATGGAGTGCCTGAAGAATTACTCCACCTTGGTTGTGTCAATTTTAGCAACAGCTTCAACTTCAATCCACTTTGTGAAGAAGTCAATGACCACAATAACATACTTCCGATGATATGTCGCCTTGGGGAAGGGCCCCATGATGTCAATGCCCCAAATGGAAAAAAGGAGAGGACTGGTGATCGATTGCAGAGGTGCGACCGGAGCATGTGGGACGGGTGCGTAGAACTGGCACTTGTCGCACTTGCGCACCAGTTTGATGCAGTCATCCTGCATTCTGGGCCAGTGGTAGCCTTGTCGAAGGATCTTCTGGAATAATGGCCGGCCTCCTTGGTGCCGACCGCAGATTCCTTCGTGGACCTCCTTCATCACTTGCTCGGCTTCGTCCAGTCAGAGACATCGAAGTAATGGCATGGTGTAGGATCTGCTGTACAGCACATCATTGTGGATGGTGTACTGCCTGGACCGGGTTTGGATGCGCCGTGCATCTTTCCTGTAGTCTGGAAGTGCACTTGTTCGGAGGTAGCGGTAGATGTCGTCGTACCAGCTAGAGATGGCTTCGATTGTTGCAACTTCCTCTTTGGCAGAGATGCTAGCATGCTCCAATAGCTCCACGTACACGGTAGAGTACATCCCTGAGATGTCTTCTAAGGACAACCTAGACAGCTCGTCTGCTTCGGTGTTCTCATCCCGGCACACGTACTGCAGCTCGACACTTCGGAAGGCTGTGATGGCCTAGTTGACCTTGTCCAGGTACTTCTGCATCTCTGGTTGTCAGGCTTCATAGTCGCCCTGTACTTATCGGATGACCAGCTGTGAGTCACCTTGGACTATAAGCCACCAAATAGCCAGGTTTTTTGCTAGTCTAAGGCTGGCCAGTAAAGCCTCGTACTCGGCTTCGTTGTTCGTAGCACGAAATCCAAATCTCACTGCTGATCGGATTTTGCATCAGTATTACCCCCGCACCTGCTCGGCGGTCCACGGAGGATCCGTCCACCTGCAGCGTCCACGGGGCCTCAGTTGTTCTGGAGCATTCCACTTCTTCCTCTGGCAGGGTGCTCTCGACAACGAAGTTTACCAATGCCTGGGCTTTGATGGCAGTTCTGGGGACGTACTTTATCTCAAACTCGCTGAGCTCCACTGCCCAATTTATGAGCCGACCAGATATGTCAGGCTTTGATAACACCTTCTTCAGAGGTGTGTTGGTAAGCACAGATATAGGGTATACTTGGAAGTATGGTCGGAGCTTCCGTGCAGCTGTCACCAGGGCGAGCGCCAGTTTTTCAATGGGCTTGTATCTGGTCTCTGCGTCCAACAATAGCTTGCTGACATAGTATATCGACCGTTGTACTATATCTTACTCTTTCAGCAGCACAGCACTCACCGCTTGGTCGGAGACTCCGAGGTATAGTTGCAACTCGTCCCCAGGATTGGGTTTCACCAATAGAGGCGGTGAGGACAATTAAGCCTTGAGGTCCTCGAAGGCTTTCTGGCACTCTTCAGTCCATTCGAACTTCCAAGCTCCTTTCAGTGTCTTGAAGAAGGGAAGGCATCGTTCGGCTAACTTTGACATAAAGCGGCCGAGTGCGGCTATGCGACCATTCAGCTCCTGTACCTGCTTAGGTCTGGTCAGCGCAGCCAAGTTCAAGATGGTTGTGATCTTCGAGGGGTTGGCTTCTATTCCCCTCTCTGAGACCATGAAACCCAAAATTTCCCAGACGCGACTCCGAAGGCACACTTGGTGGGATTCAGCTTCATATTGTATCTGCGAAGGACCTGGAATGCTTCGCTGAGGTCGGCTAGATGATGGTCGGCCTGCTGACTCTTTACTAGAAAGTTGTCAACATATACCTCCATGTTTCAGTCGATCTGATTTTTTAATACTTTGTTCACCAACCTTTGGTAGGTGGCTCCTGCGTTCTTTAGGCCAAAAGGCATTACCGTATAGCAGAAGAGCCCCTGGTTAGTGATAAAGGAGGTGCACTCCTCGTCAGCTTTCCTCATCTTGATCTGATTGTACATCGAGTACGCATCAAGGAAACTGAGCTGCTCGTGCCCAGCTGTAGCATCTATCAATTGGTCGATGTGCAGCAGTGGATAGCTGTCTTTAGGATACGCTTTGTTGAGGTCTGTGAAGTCTATGCAGATCCTCCACTTTTCGCTTGCCTTGGGAACCATGATTACATTCGCCAGCCAGTCTGGGTAAGCTACCTCCCATATGAAGCCGGTCGTTAGCAACTTCTGGACTTCCTCATCTATGACAGACTGTCAGGCAAGTGCAAAGCACTTTTTCTTCTGTCTGACTAGTCGGTGTTGGGGGTCAACAGCTAGGTGATGTTCGATCATTTCTTTAGGGGTTCCTGGCATCTCAGAGGCCGACCATGTAAACACATCTAGGTTTTGCCTCAGGAATCCTATCAGCTCCTCCCTCTGGTCCTCAGGTAGCAAGGAGCCGACCTGAAACGTCTTTTCGGGCTGATCGTCTGCAATCGGGATTTGCTCTAATTCCTCGGCGGGCTTTCCCCTGCTCGGCGGGTCAATTTCACAGACATCACTATGTTAACTGGTGCTGCTTTTAGAGCTCTTTGACTATTTTTCAGCTCGATTACATACCATCTTCTGGATGTCACCTGGTCCGTCCGGCATTCTCCGACGTCGTTCTCTGTTGGGAACTTCATCACCCAATAGTAGGTGGACATGCATGCCTTGAGCTTGTTCAAGGATGGACGGCCAAGGATCACATTGTGGAGGACGACCGATCTACCACCATAAATTCGACCATCACCCTCTGTTGCTTGGGTTTTTGGCCGAGTATTACAGGAAATTGAATGCCTCCTTTCACCGTCACCGGGTCCCTGGAAAAGCTGATAAGATCAAAGGTGACCGGCTGGAGCTGGTCGTCTCCTAGCTGCATCCTTTGGTATGCATGGTAGAATATGATATCTACTGAGCTCCCTATGTCTACCAAGCACTTGGTGACATCGCAGTGTCCGATCTTGGCAGTGAAGACAATGGCATCTTCATGAGGGACTGCCACATTGACGAGGTCTTCGTCACTGAAGGTGATGATTTCTCCAGTCCGTGCCTTTTTGGACGGCCACTCCGTTTTCGCCACTATATGGGAGTAGGCTTTGGCCGACCTATTAGATGTGTTCCTGGCTGTTGGTCCTCCTATGATTATGAGGACTGTCTTTCCCTTGGCTTTGGGCCCATTTGTAATGGCATAGACACCACTATCTCTAGGAATACGCAGGCTCGTAGATGTACGTAGTCGGTCCTTTGGTTGAGGACTACCAACGAATCGCCGATCGAATCTTCTTCTCTTCAACGTCGGGCGGAACCTCCTCCTACTTCTGCCCCTATTTTTTGGTTCAAACCAGGACGGGAAAGACCCAAACTGGATATGTTGTCTGCCTCCCAACCGTTCCATTACCGGTATTCTGGTTTGCTTGGCTCCAGACGATTCTCCGATTGTACCAAACTGAACGGCACCGACCCACTGTCTGGGAGCAGTAGGACCTCCCTCTGGATTTATGTCGTCCTTGCAAACTACATTTTGGTCATCCCCTGCATCCATTCGGTAGTCGTTTGGCTGCTGGTTCCTCGGAGGAAGAGGGGGTAGCCCGCGATCTCTCCGAGCTGGCGGTGGTCCCCTGCCAGCGTCTCTGATAAAATTGTGGTAGTAACCCCGCCGAATGAGATCTTCAATTTTCCCCTTGAGGTACTTGCACTCATTCGTGTCATGATCGTGGTCGTGATGGAAGCGACAGTATCTAACAGTCTTTATTCCTTCCTTCACTTAGAGTCTTCGGAGGTGGTTGGAAGTTCCGATCATTCCTAATTACCTTCAGGATTTCCGTCATCGAAGTGGTGAGCGGAGTATAGTAATCAAAGTTCTTGTACGGGTGCTGGTGTACCTGTTCTTTGCCGGACCTTTGCTTCTTGGGGTCACTGGAGTTCTGCTTCTGGTCCACCAACTCGGATCTCTTTTTGTTCGCTGGCTTTTGGTTGGTCTTCAAGGTGTTGACCACATTGTTTTTCTGGGCCTTGGTCGTTTCGTCTACTGAAGCGTACTTCTCGCATCTGGCCAGCAGGTCGTCCAAGTTCTTCGGAGGCTTTTTAGCAAGGGACCAACAAAGCTATCTGTCCATCACTCTAGCTTGCAGGCTAGACATATGCACTGTAGGCTCGACATCTTTAATCTACAGCACCTCGGCATTGAAGCGTTTAATGAAGCCCCGTAGGGACTCGTCTTTCTGCTGCTTGACTGTCGATAAGTGGTAGGATGTCTTCTTGCACACCCGGCTGGCCTGGAAGTACGTCAGGAACTTGTTCGACAACTGTTCGAATGAAGTTAAGCTCCTCGGAGGTAGGTTGTTAAACCACGTGTGGGCAGCAACTCTGAGCATTGAAGGAAAAGCTCTGTAGATCAGGCTGTCACTGAGCAGGTAAAAGAGCGTCGTGGAGACGAAAGCATCTAGATGCTACTCGGGATCAGTGCTCCCGTCGTAGGAGTCCAGGACGGGCATCTTGAAATTGTCAGGAGGGGGAGCCCTCATGATCTCGTCAGAAAGTGTTGTGACGGTTGTGTAGGCCATCCTCGGCGGAGCAACTCGGTTCTACTCTACCTGCTGGAGTCGTGTAGTCAATTTTAACAACTGTCGCTCGACTTCTGACTGGAGAGTGGCTGGTGGTGGCGCTGCGACCGTCGTCGGCGTCTCCACGTTGCCTCTCTACTGGCGGAGGGCATCGAGGAAGGACCTCGCATCTCTCTTAGGTGGAGGGGGTACTCTATGCGCTCCCTGTGCCAGATGACGGTCGGCTGGATGACGTCGAGCGGATGACCCAACCACGCTCCATGTGGGGTGATGAGAATCCTTGCTCCGATCATGAGATCCCAAGGGAGGATAACTCGGTGCGGCTTTGACTGACGTCGCCGGCGCAGGTTGCTGATGGGTCCCGGACTGGGCCGCTCGTGGTGCTGGTGCGGGCAGAGGGTTTACTCCTGCTCCTCCGGAGATACAATTACTTGCTTGAGCGCCCCTCAAGGCTCAAGCCAACTAATTGATCTGTTGCCTCAGCTTGTCGAATTGTTGACGAGTCACGTACTGAGGTGGTGGTTGAGGCTCCGTCGTCGTTGGTGTCAGCGTAGGTGTCGGGGTATGGTTTGTCCCCAATGTACTCGCACTGCTATCAACCTGAACTTGCACGGATGGTTCAGATGGTTGGTGTGAAGCCTGGGCACGAGTTCTCCTGTGTGCCATCGAAAGTAGTTTGAGGTTGAGATCTTCATGCGCTGTTCATCAAACCCAATCAATAGGGCCCCACGGTGGGCGCCAAACTGTTACGGTCGAAATTACCCGCCGGTCTACGATCCTAGCAACCTGCAATCACAGAGATGAGACAACGGAGTTGGGCGACTAAGCCCCGGGTACACTCCGATGCCTAAGTCAGATTCCCAATGTAAACAGTCAAGAGATAGCAGGAAGCTATCTCCAGTTTAAAGAAAGAGGAGAACGATGAGAGAGTTTGAGCATACGAGAATAAATGGAGAGTGTGTTAGATTATTTACCTTGAGGGATCGTCCTCTCCTTATAGAGATTGGGAAGAAGCATGGAGGTACCAGGACTCAGGGAAGCAGATCGTCAATAGGACTGCCAAGGGTTGCTCTGTGGGACACCCAGGTCATAGACTCCGAGTAGGAGTGAGAGACTGTCGCCAAGGAAGCCAAGTCGGTCCACAGTAAGAGTGACTCATGTCGCCATACGAGTGGTCGTATGGCCGTGATGATCGGCATCATATTGTACTAAGAGAGGGACTCCTCTGACGTGACATAGTTGCCTTAGGACTCTGCCCTCCGACTAAGAATCATAACCGAGTAGGTCTATACCTCCGACCGGCACCGTGTCCTAACAGGACTGTGACTCCGAGCGGTACAAGCCGAGTGCAATACATCATTCCTGGTCGACTCTGAAGATAAAGGTAGCCACGTGTAAGATTTTAAGTGGATGATATTTTTCCCAAATAACAGTATGATTTTTCTTTTACATAGGGTAACCGTCCGGATTACGGACCATACCCAAATTTTGTATTCAAATCTTGGAATATAAATGCATATACTACCAGTTCTTATTTATTACTTGTGCATTATTATCTTGTTTAATTCTTGTAGTGTGGTGTACATAATTTTTACTGTCCGTACTAACTTACTAACTTGTTGGTTCGTACATGTCTTTTAAATTTTTAATTCCTATGCATCTATCATTGGACTATAGACATGCATCTACAGGGGAAATCTGTAGGTAGAATTAGAGTAGTTGTACTCTGATACCAATGTTGTTACAACCCATTCTAAGAATCTGGCGTGATATCCAGATTGACCCACGAAACAACCTGAATCTACCCAGTGATCGACAACCACAATGATTTACCAACAGATCCTATAGTTTACACTAGAAATATTCACAATAAGCAAATGAATAAATAGAGTAATAATTACAAAAGTTGAATAATAAATGACAGATGCTATCTAACTTGTATCACAACATATTGTCAATTATGAATTTACATTGTTGTTCCATCAAAATACTATAATATTCATATACAAATATCCAAAGTCAAAAAAGTGAATCTCCATAAGTGCTTAGACAGACAATAATAGTCTACCTACAAAATGATTATAGGGAGAGGGGAAAAGAGTATGGGGATGGCTGCGTCAAGCGTAGGCGTAATCGTGCAAGTGCAGCCCTCGATGTGCTCCTGAGAATACTCGTTGCCCACAAAAGCGTTACTCGCTAGCGGATACTCCATATATTTTACCACAAAGTAATCTCCATCAAAATTTAAAAACAAGTATAAATACGAGGGGAGAGCTCTCATCCCAGCTCAATAAGGAATCATGTATCACATGTCATGCATCAATGCATATGATGAATTCTAATGTTAGGTCATGGTATGGTTTTATAGGTGCACTTAGTGTGTTTACCGTAGTTTTTATCCCTGCCTACGGTTCAACGGCTTTCACACTTCATGCACCGGGCTAAGGTAGAAGCAGTATGCCCAAGTCTTTTTTGCCAAATTGCTTCTACAGGCGAACCCCCCCTTAGATTTTTGGTCCAAGGCATGCCACCTCCCTTGGGCTAGAACCCGGGTGATGCAACCCCCTAATGCCCAACATATGAAATACAACATGAGAAATGTAACGAAGCTACACCCCAACAAAGACCCCCCGCCCTCAATAGCCCTGGACCACCGTGTTCCCGCTAAGGTGCTAGCAATAGGTCAGGGCCCCTATACCCATGTGTCACCTTCCACTCATACCTACACATCACCCGAGCCCCAGACCCATGTACCCATGCATTACCTTCCACTGGTATCCACACGTCACACAAGCCATATACAACAATAACCACAACATCCATCAAACAAAGCATACATAGTTGTTATAATACAATGCATGCTGAATTATCACAGTTATTGGATGACATGTTAAATAACATACAATTCATAGACATACATCATATGTCCTAAGTCTATGGACCTAACCCCTCACCTGTAGGCACCACTAGCGTTGAAGAACCTTGAAGCCAGTAGTAGGCTTCGTCAAATACCCGCATAGGTTTACCTATTTATTTACATAGATTGCATTAGGTTAGTTGAATATTTGTTAAACCGGCATAGGCATGTTCTAAATGTCATTATGCGGGTTACCCTGCCCTGGGACCCCAATGGTTGGTCCCCAAAGGTAATACCTAGGTATACTAGCCAACAGTAGCCAAGGCAGTGGATGATTTCTATGGATGTACCTCTGGAATTAGCCTCCAACTAAGCCTTGTAGTTTTCAGCTAAGGCTAAGCCGGAGGATCAAGGCGGATGATAAGCATCCGGCTCATCATCCGGATACTCACCTATCATAATAGAAGACTCACAAAGAGGAAGGCGGGAGCTGTACTGGATGGTGGTACCTTCGGCTTTGCCTCCGGCTTACACTTAAGCCTATCCGGCCCCTTGTGGTCATGCAAACCCATGGCATAGTTAGGGGGCTGCCATCCGAAGGATCATGCCTTCGAATATTATGCCTCTGATTTAACACTATACTGATAATAGGGTAACACTAATAGAGAATGAGGTGGAGGCATTACCTGATGGTGTTTCCACCGGCTTTGCCTCTGGCTCAACTCAACCAATCAATGTTAAGTATAGGTCTGGTAGAGAATGGGGCCTTGCTGGCCCCTCTGCCAGCCATACCATACATGGTCAAGGCATAAGCAACTGGAGGTAGAGGCAATGCTTTGGCCTCTAGTACGGTCCGCCGGTTGAGTCCAGAAAACCAGACTCAATCAGGGACGATGGTCTCCATTTGGGGAGCTTTAATTCCCCAACATTAATACACTTATTCTAGATGGTGGGAATCATTAAGATTACATTCCCACCCTTGGTACACCAAATGGGAGTCATTAAGACTCCATTCATACCACCATTAAAGGTGTTGGGTGAAAAACCTAACTCTTAATGTTTGGGTTGGTCTCTATTAATGGAGACCATTAATAGTGGACCACCACCATCAAGTCTTTTATCCAACACAAATAGAAGAAGGGGGGAGTGTACACTAACCTTAATGGATGAGAGGATCAAGCTTGAGCTAGAGTTTGGGCCAACCTTCCTTCCAACTCTCTAATATCTTTACCCAACCACCAATAGTCTAAAACGAGACAAATGGCCATGGGCTCCCAATTTATAAAAATCCAAGGAGAGAGGGTGTTACACTGGTACACGAGTGGCGACTGGAAACTGAATGACACATCCGCCGGCTCATGCCGCTAGCAGGCTAAATTATAGCCCCATGATCTACTAGTTGGGCCCCACGCTTTGGGGTGCAAGCTAGGCCCACCCAAGGCTTATTAATGTTACTCTATACCACATGGTGTAGGTATTAAGACTCACTTATGATTCAGATACATCCATTGGGTCCGCATCGATGACGTCAGTTGTTCGAGTGGGAAGACCTGACATAGGGGAAATCTGGGTCAGTAGGGAATTTCAGGTGTAGGTCTTACAAGTTGACTGGGTTTTGATCGAGTTGACTAGGTTGACTTGGTCCTGATTGGGTTTTGACTGGATCAGTCGGATTGACCAGTTCTTACCAAGTTTGACTGGTCCGCTAGGCTTCAATGGGTGACATTTAGGTTGTGTTTGGTGTCATTTTTGTTTTTATTTTTCTGATAAGTTTTTATTTTTGTAGGTGTTTGGTATTGTTTTTTGTTGCTATTTCTTCTTAGAAAAAAATAAAAACAGGCTCAAATTCAAAAAGAGGTCTCAACTTCTTTTTGATTTTTGCCAAAAAAATATTTTTGAATTTGTTTTTGCGCAAGTTTTAAGTTTTGCACATGGTTTATTATCTCCAACGGATTTAAAAATGAGGGTAAAAGCGTCCATTGATTATAACGGATAGAAAAAAATACTCTATAAAGAAGGAACTGTTGATGTTAGAAGTTTTCATCATTAAAAGCTCTCATCGTTAAAAGCTCTCTTGCAAATCTCATCGTTAACCTCTCTCTCTCTCTCTCTCTCTCTCTCTCTCTCTCTCTCTCTCTCTCTCTCTGTGTGTGTGTGCAAAGCATCTCCCATTTCAAAGCATCTCTCAACTCTGCCAAACTCAAAGCAGCTTCCATTTTCTCTGTTGTACTCAAGAGGTAAGTACTCTCTCTCTCTCTCTCTCTCTCTCTCTCTCTCTGCCTTTATTGATTTTTTTGCTTCATGTTTAGGGTTTTACTTGAATGGATTGAAATGGTTTAGGGTTTTTTGGTTCAGTTGAAGTACCCACATTGTTCTGTTATTATTGATTTTTTATCTTGGTTATTTATTTATTGATTTATTTTGGGTTTCATTTTGATCTTGGTTATTTATTTGAAGAGTTTGATTTTTCTAGAGTGAAAAGGTTTTATCTTCAAACAAACCTCCCTTTTAGTTCTTGCTATAGTTCTCACAGCATTCAATTGTAATCGGGATAAGTTTGCTGTGAGACTTGAAATGTAGTTCAAATCCCAGATTATCATTCAGTTTAACCCAATTGAAAGAAGCCAAAGAGATTTTTGTGCTGTCTTGTGTCTGGATTCGGTGTTGCATAG